>JAOBRG010376234.1:0-11468 GCA_027574985.1 Umimayanthus nakama
CTTTACCACTGTGGGAAATTTGAACAATTTTTACCGTCAACTTTCAGAGATATTTTTGATCGAAATCCAAATTTTCCTAAAATTTCAAGGGTACAAGATCGGCACTTGCGCATGCGTGAGCATGGGGCGCGCGCACAAGGACACGCAATAGGCCGTGATTCAGAGCAGTGTTCAGCCGTCTAGGACGCGCGTGCCAAGAAACTATTTCAAGCCACCTTAAGTCAAATTTCTTTTGCAATAACTGATCCTTGAGCCCAGTCGTGCTCAATAGACCATGTTCTTAAATAGTTGTCATCCTTTGTGTTCGTTTTGTCAATGTAGCTTCGTTTTAATTCATGTATAACTTTAAGCATTAATTTATTTTGCATTATATTTAATGAGCTGGTAAATGGACAATTTGATGTCTGTACTAAAGAAGTGCTGCCTGAACAGTCAGCCGAGAGCAGTGATGAAGAGTTTTGACTCTTTGGTCATTTTGTTGCCACAGAATGCCAAAACATTGACTTTTAATTGCTTTTGTTTAAACATTAAAATAAAACCCACGCTTTGACTTTTGAAATAAGTATATAGGCACTTAACTTTTGTGTCATGTTAAGTAAGCCACACTTTTTTTAGCATCACCTTATTTTTATTTAAACATCTAAATAAATGATAAAAATAAGCGAAACAAGTTTCACACAACTCTCTCTTTTATAAGCAATTTAAAAAAAAGGCAAAAATTTGGTAAAGTAAAGTGACACTTAAATTTTACACAATAAGGTAGTTCAGACCCACATGAATGTACTGTATGCAGAGAATTCACAGAGCTGTAACAATACCTGAGTTAAATCTTTTACTTTTTGGTCTTCTAATGATGCTGGTTCAACCATTGATCGCTCCTCATTTTCCTCTGAATAACAATAAAAAGAACTTACTGTATATTAAACCATCAAATAAAACCTGAACAGAAGACCTACACAGAAAACTGTTAATGAAATCAATTAGAATTACAATTGCAGTACCTGTAATCTAATTAAGAATAAATATTTTGCTGTGGACAAGACATAAATAAATTGGATCTTTAATATCACTACTTAAAGTTTATCCACAGTTACATGTAGTCATTTTTTGACAAACTAAAATTGCTATACTTTCTAACTTTTTATTGTGCTTGTAAATATATGATTATTTTCTATTAATTTCAAGAATGCATACCTGTACTACAAATTTCTAAATTAAGTAAAATGGCAGTCAAGATGACATATACATGTTGTGCAACGACTACTGCTAGGATCATTCCAAATAAATTTTGTTTATGGCCAGGTATCATTAAACTATACTAAACACTGAACCCAAAGTGTGTGAAAAAACCTACACCAATTTATAAAGAGAACTTCAGAATCATACTTTTCGCCCCCTGCCTCCTTCCTAACTGAACATTACTTTTACCCCTGCCTGTACAATTAGTAAAAGACCAAAAATATTTGCAACAAATTCAAATTACATGTAAATTAAATTACTGAAAGTACCGACCCAGGACGAAAGTGTCAGGAGTGATAGTGAGAGGGCTGGTTGGGGACTCAATGGCATTTCTTCCTTCCGTCTCAAGCTCATTTACTGCAAGACAAAACAGATTGTATGTTTCAATATACACAATCATGAATGTGTTTGAGATTTTGTTGTGTGCCTGTTCAACAATGACCATTTACAATCTAATGTTTTATTCCATTTGCCATGTCTGGTTGGTCCAACTAGTCAGCCCTTAAATGGAATGCAAAAATTATCAGAATCAGTGCTGAGCTAGGCCAGAAAGGCCTGGCCCTGCTCAGAGATTATGGCTAACCAGTTCTGCTATTCTGATCTGTATTTTTGAGAGCTGTTGCAAGAAAAAATGAGCATGAGCAACTTGAACCTTTCCATTTCCACTGGCCAGGACCAACTCTTTGCCAGAATGGACAAATGAAAAGTGACCTATAGTACAATGTATATGATAGTTTATTATGTCTGATTGCAGTGTTAAAACATTGAATTACCGGATAAGGTCTTACATAATAAATATGTTACAGAAAAAAGAAAGGTTATTATAGGTTATTATAGAGTTCTGAAAGTTTCTGGTACAATGTATACTCTGGACTTTTAATGCAGAGCAGCCTAAGCAATATGCTATCTTACATCTACCTGCTCAGCCCAAAATGTATGTTTTGCTGAGTTCTCCAACATGTAAATGACACAGTATATGGAGAAATTTGTTTTGCATCACTATTGACTAAAAAACTTTTGACTAGCCATGATTGAAATTAAAAACAATTTTAAAAACAGTTTAAGTTTGCAGACTGGGTTAAAACCTGTTTAAATAAATTGCTTTACCACTAGAACAATCAAATACTTCCTTTCAGAACTGGTGAAAATCATTAAAAAATGATAGTACATCAACACATTTTAGTCAAACAAGTTTGAAATAAACTTGACTGGGGCTGTAAAGCTAGCCAGTTACTCTGTTACTGTGTAAGACAAGACTAACTATATATATATACATGTAGGTCACATCTCACTTTCAGCAGGTCCCATGCAAAATTATACTAAATAATATACTGTAATATCAACAAAAACACAAAATTAATATGACTTTGTAAAGCAAACAATGCAGCTTGAAAATCTGTAAGCCAAAAATTCTTTTCTAGCCAAAACTCTGGAAAAACATCAACTTCATGGGAAAACACTGCTGATTATAGCACTTAGAATTCTAAAGTAGCAATCACTATAATTTTATCTTCTATTGTCCCTGAAGGATGTGCAGTTATAATATTTTTATATTTTGTTTTTTTCAAGCTTCAGAAACTACCCATACACTAACTTGGTGCATGAGCTAAACTAGTCTACAGATGTGAGCAGATTCTTTGGGAACAAATCTAAAGCTGATGATACTTCAACAACAATGAAACTCTTGTTTGTCAGTCAGTTCAAATTATGAAGACCAAGTTATTGTAAGCACATGTTCTCAATAAAGCAGGGTTAATTAATATATTAATACTTAGTTTCTTGTTCATAATCCCAGCCTCCAACCAACAGCAGCACTACAAAACCTTCGGCACTATTCCCAGGACAAACACAGACAAGACTCAGCTTTGAGCACTTGAAGTTATTAATACTGCAGTTTGAATTAGGAAAGGTCACAGAGGATAAAACAATTAATACACTCTTCACATACTCAATATATTAAGACCATCTAATTACCAACTTCCTTTTACTGACCTCAAGGAAATTGCTACTGACAGTGCTTTGATCATTCCATGAACCCAGCCTACTAGAGGCTAAACTTACTTGTTATTTATACAATTTTAGAGACGCTAAGCCATTGAATAACAATATACATGTATGTATCACTTACAAGTACAAGCTAACAGAAAAAGCAAGCTATTTGGTGGTTACTGGTACATCAAAAAACAAAATAACAGTTTCACACAATGACACAACTACTGTAGACTTGACATGTAAATTAATAACTAATATTGATAATGGGTAGCAGCTGTAATTTAACGAAAACAAGATAATGTATGTACTACAGTCGGTACATGCAGGTTCCCAAAAATGCCTCCAGGCTTGAGAATATTCAAGGTGTTTTCAATTTGTAAAATTGATTCTGACAAATAACACAACCTTGAAACTATGCTTTTAGAACTGACATGATATTGTGCTTACAACAAATTTAATGTTGACATAGATTTTGTGAACTGGGAGTTTCCAAAAACTTTAGTTCAAGCTACTGCACTAGAAAAAAATAACCAGTTAGAAAAAAAATTAACTACCAAAACAATACTTACTTATGAAAAAACTTATTATAACTATTCAAAATTGAAGTTTAACTGAATTCAATAATTAACTACATTACATACATGAATGTAGTCTTACATAAACTTTGTTCGTTCTTGAGTTTACAGGGTAACTTTAAGTAGACACAGCAAGTATATTTGAGTTGTTTGAATATCAATGCACAATTTTGAAACCCTTCCCAACCCTCAGGGCACATGACTTATATACAGTTTATGGAACTTAAGTGGGTTAAATTTAACCCAGGGTTAAATGAAGTTTTTAATAAGCTTTTAACAAAACTTAATTTTCTATTTAGGTAAATGTATGAACATGCATACAAAGTCGGGTCTTTGTCGAATATTATACTTGTGGAAATATTGCAAGAAAATCTCTTATGTATGTCACTACTGACATGTTGAGACAAGTTGCAGTTTCCGTTTGACAAGACCTACTTTTGCAACATATTTGCTGAGGATATTTAGGGTGATGTCAGATTGACACCCTGGAGCACCATTTTCACAGGTTGTTACTAACAAAAAGTTTAACTTAAGAGAACAAGTTATCAGTTAATCTGAAAAAAAACCCAAATTACATTATTTTTATTTAGACCTGGAAGTCAGAAAAAGATACCTACATCAATGGCCTTGTTGGTTGATAACCAGATCATTCAGCTTCAAAAACACTCAACAAAATTCCTTGGTACATACATTGATGAAAATCTCATGTGGAAAACACATAATTATCAACTATCTGTGCTCCAAAACTTCTAAAACCTTTGGCGATATTTATAAAGCACAATACTATCTAACAAGTGAAGCCAACTCTCCATCTATTATAAATGCCAGTAGTCTATCCTTACCTTACCTATGCAATACATGTATAATTATCTTTACCCAACAACTCTAAATGGGTCATTTTTACTCCAGAAGAGAGTCTTTCTAAAGGTCTATAGTAAATGCGGAATTTCATGCTCACAGTGCCCTTTGTTTCGCAAGCTCAAAGTGTGGATATTTTCTCTACTAATACATAGCTCAGTTCATGTTCAATTCACTACAACAATATCATACCAAGACACTTTCTAATTCTTTCAGGTAAACAGTAACTTATATGCTGTACTAGGACCCTCAAATCACTACTGACGGAACACATTTCTGCTGCACAAACATTAAAAAGGAAAAACAAATTGTTTCAAGGACCAAAACTATGAAATTCACTTACACCATCTCTCACTAGTTTATGTTCCTTAAAGCCTTTCAAAGAAAACTTACTGTATGGATCTCCTTCTCGAAAAACAAACTTAGACTGTGTAAAACGCCTATCTTCATCATGTAAATAACAAGTGCATTAAGTTACAAATGAGGCGGCTGTAACCAATAAGACCTATGGTTTCTTTACAGCTGCCTCGCCTCTGTTAAACTACAGAGTGTAAATATGCAACAAATTCTGTAAAAGTAATAGCATACATGTCAGGGTTCAAAATAACGTTCAGAAAATAAAATTATGCCTAATTTTGTAGGCTGTTTAATGTAGCCCAAAATTCTTGCCAGCTGTTTTTCAAGCAGTAAAGTACATGTATAATGTTAATGCGTTGGTGTGTTAGGGGAGTAGTTACATAAGTAACTAAGACTAGGTATTGCAGAACTTAACGATTTTGTCGCGTTTTTGCACCAGCACCAATGTTCTGAATTTTGTAAAAGCCATTAGAACGTACAATTCATGGCATGTTAATTTTTAAAACCGAAATCATTTTGATCTTACAAGAACAATCAACTCACTGAAAACAATTTCGCCAATGCCTAATCTTAAGTTATATTGCGGAAATTAAAATCACCGGCAAGTTCCTATTTTGAAACCTGCATGTAAGTGGCAAAAAAAACTGTATTGTGTTGTAGCTTAGTGCTTTTTATACATGTTTTTCATAATTATGTATACAGCAATGGCAAATATTGTTACACAGTGTACAATTATGTGTTTTCCATGGCATGCCACAAACTATAACTTTGACAACTGTCATGAATTGAATAATACATTTGAGTTAAGGCTAATACAGTTGAGTCCCATTAATTCGAGGTTGCATGGGGAAAAGTAAAAAAGTTTGAATTAATGGCAGTTGAATAAACAAGGTAAAAATCAAAGCAAGACGCACCAAGGGGAATGAACATTACTTCGAATTAGTGGTTACTTTGAATCGGGGTCCAACTGTATTCTTATCTTGCCAGAAGGCAAATTTAATTGCAAAAAAAGCCTTAGTATCATGACACTTTTCATGTAGCCAAATTTTATGCATTATATATTTATCTTGAGAAATTGCACAAATGCAATAATAAGTGAGCTCAGTATTTCCATTCCTTTCAATTATGAACAGCAAACTTTTTGATTTAACAATACACTGCAAAATTTTCCAATATGAAAAGAAAAATTATCCAAAATTGTTTAAAAAAGAAAGCATGAATACCATATTCCTCTGAGAATTTATCAACACATTTGTTGTATTTTCGACTGAAGTCAAAAATGGCTGTTGTGCAAAACATGAAAATGAAATAAAAACATTTGAGATCCTAGGCAGACCAGTGGTAAATGACCCGTGATCTTAAATTACACAGTAAACCAACAAAAGTGTCTCCCCTTGACTGCAAAACAGCTCCTTCCTTTGCAACAAGTTCGAAAATTGGGGTTTGGCATGCGGCCATTAATGAAATCAGAGAACACTGAGAGGAAGAAGTCACACGGCTAGGGGGATAAAAGGATCACATCACCCACCGACCCCTCCCCCCCCACACATATACACAGTTTTATTTTCATCACATATAGTACTGCTCATAAAGCCAGGGTGTTTTGCAATGTTTTAAAGTAGAACAACCAACGCTAACATGTATAAGCTCTTCTTAGCTAAGTGTGAGGTCCATATGAGAATTTATGGACAAAGTTTTTCTTTCTTTCTTCTATGGCCCAAGCGTGCATTATGCAGGCCACATGTGAAAACAAGGATGTGAAAAATAAGAATCCATAACTTGCCATATGGACTGAGCAAAGGAAGCTACTATAAAGATGTTTATTAAGTGGTTTTGTTGGTTATAGTATTCCAGGAAAGGAACAAAAACATTTGACGTCGTAACAGATGAACAAGAACAAGAGATCCCTACAGCTTACGGACTGAAAAATGACCAATCACAGCATGGGAAATCAGTCAGCTATAAAGTAAAATATTATGCATGTATCTGTATTGCACTGATGTACAGTGTAGCCATACTGAGACACCAGAGGGGTACACACAGCCCACCATCCACAGAGGAGAATTTTGACATTTTGTCTGTAACAAGACAGCACTTGCAGTTCAAACCTCCCATCAAAATGTGGACATATCGGAAAAAGTATCCTGGTAAAACAAATTACTGTAACACTATTTCATTTACAACATTCTTTTTAAAAAATAATCTAATCTTTTCTGAATTTCTAAGCACCTCAGTTCAATATAAAACGCTCAACATAACACAGTGGATTACAACCGCAGCTTAACCTGCCACAGATTGTCCTGTGAAAGGGCACATTTAAACAACATTCTCTTCTTTCAGTCAAGACCGCTGCCAGACTGGGCGTGTGAGCTCTGGCATTTCCTTCGAAAATGTTTGTGTTTGTATTCGAGGGGCCGGTCAACCAGTCCTGAATCTCCATCGAGAAAAATTCCCAAACTATATTCTGCCTTCTTAAGGAAAAACTATCTTCTTATGAAATAGAAACTGTCACTTTTGTATTTTAATCGTCAGTCTATTCCAACTACTCCACCACCAAATTAGGAGCAGCTGAACATAATATTCGCGTGACACAAATTCTTCATAACTTTGGTATTATGCTCGGTTTTTTACTCAATCTGTTTGCTTCAAACGGTAATTTTTACCCACCTTCTTGTTTGGCTTTAGTACTCTTTCTTGTCAAAGTTCCCATCCATCCCTTTTTGGAATTGTCTCCTCGTTTCAAAGTACCTCCCGGCGAAGTTGGATCAGTCTGAGAAGTTGACATTCTTGGTAAAGTCGCCATTTTGGATTCCGTCCACGGAAAACACTTCCCAGAAGTCTGTTCGACCTTTCACAAAATAAAAAAAAATCATCAAAAGTCATTTTTACTTAACTTTCTTCTGATTTGATAATTTTTTCATCCAATCAAACTGTCTGTCATGAAGTGATATGTTGTCCAATCACAAGTTCCAAAATCAACTAGCCTCGTTTCTGTGACGAATACTTTTGGTGATTTTCAAAAATGGCGGCAGTAGCTATGTTGTTGTGGAGATAACAAGTTCTAAGTAATTTCCTTGGTATTTCATTATTCTTATTACTATGTGAGTTCCGAGTGTGGATCTATAGCCTACATAATGCCTCCGTTAGACTGGACAAGAGTGATGGGCGCTGACCTGGTTGCTTTGGAAGAAGATCCTGATGCAGCGGACGACATGTACACAGTCTTGGAGTCGGTAAGAAAATATTTTAGTTTGTAGAGTATTTATCGTTGTTTTTCTTGGTTTTTAAGTTGAAAATTAGTATTATGCGAAACTTCTAATAAAACCCCCTTCGAAATTTAAATTTCTTAGTTTTGTGTAGTAACTTTTAAACGCGGTCTGTTCTTCCTAGACAAAGGTCTCCTGTTTCAAACTATGTCTATACGGTGGAAATATCATACATTGATTGATTGAATGGTTGATGAAAGTGAAATAAGACTTTTGGAAAAGCTTCCCCAACGTCCTTTATATTCAAATCGTATCTTCTGGTATTTTTCGTAACTTTTGAGTTTGTTTGGTTACTTTGTGTATAATTGTAAGTAAATAAGAAAAAATAATTAGAAGCCGATCAGTCAGTTGAACAGTAAGGCCTGGATCACACTAGTGAGATAAACACAAGCACAAACGCCAGGCATATGCACACGCAGAAAAGGCTTGGTTCGTGGGTGACAGATTCTGCCCGTGTGTATGCCTGGTGTTTCCCCTAGTGCTTGTGCTTATTTTACTAGTGTGAACCAGGCTTTAGCCTCATTTTTATTTTTTCTGTATATACCGTAAATAATCTAGTAAACGCCTAGCTTCCAATAAATGCCCCGTATCTAATAGACGCCCCCTTCTGAAGAGAATTTGGGGTTAAACGCCTCTCTCTATTAAATGCCCCCTATCTAATAGATGCCCCCCTAGGGTAATTATAATTGTAATTGTAATAACTTTATTTACCCACAGAAAATCTCATCAGGTGTATTCTTTAAATAGCAATAATAATAATAATAATAATAATAATAATAATAATAATAATAATAAATAAAAAATATATTAAAGTTCTAACTGCTTTAATTACTGAATATACTAACTATTCCTATAACTAACTATTACTACAGAATCTAATTACCTTAATAATGAGCTATGTAATGGTGCTAAATGCATGGTCACAGCTGTCCACAGATATGATCCTGAAGTCATTTTAGGCTTGTGTGCTGAACTTACCCGTTGATGGATCTGAAGATTCAGTTATTCATTGCTTTAAAGAAGGGCAGCCTAGTCAGGCAGGCGGGAAGCAGCTTCAGTACTGGAAGAGCCAAATCTCCCAAACCCTTTCTCAGAGATTACAGACTTGGACATTGACGAAGCAAATGAGGCAAACATGCCTTTAATTGACAACGACGTCGAAGAATTAGATGTTGAGAATGTTTGAGACTCTGATCTTTTAAACTGTGTGTTTGTCAAATGGAATTGACTTTAGTTATTTGTTCTGTCATGTGAACATTGTGTAACTACAAGTTTTAACGATCAAGTTTGTAGAATTTTGTTTGCCAAGCACTCTGGTGAGTCGTTCACTTCTAACTTGTTTTTGCAAGCTTCTGCAAATGTTGTGTGAAAATTGTTACTGTTTAATAGTGCAGTTAGTTTGTTGTGATAATGATTGGAATGCATTACTTTAGATAAGAAATAAATACCCCCCTTCTAATAAAAGCCTCGTATCTATTAGACGCCTCCCCTTTTAGTACAAAATTTAAATAAATGCATTTAAAAGATCATTTATGGTTCCTCCGTTAATAAGTAGTTATTATAAAACCAAACAAATCTTTCTTGCATTCTCAATTAGGACTCTTTATACAATCAGTCTCAAACAACCATCAGATTTACTGTTATGCTCTGCCTTGAAAGCTTGTATTTATAACTAAAGTTCTGGAAGGATAGAATGAACTGTGACAGCAAAATGAACACAGTGTAACTGTGGAGGCAATAACATTACCCTAACCCTAACCCTAACCCTAACCCTAACCAATAATTCAGTGGCAGTGACAACACTGTGATGATGCAACATTGTTCCTTGCCTTCAGGGTTGCAGCAAGACATTTGCCCTTCCTGCCTGACACTTGATACAAACCCACTAAAAATCACTGCGTTATACTGACAAAATTACTCTTTAATGAGATTCCGGTCCAAAATTTTGAGAGGGCATGTGCCCTCTCTGCCTAACACTGGCTACAGCCCTGGGCTCTTCCCTTTCTTGGTTTGGTCTCGTAAAATGGCAAAACACGTCAAGGGTGCTTACAAATAAAATTAATGTGCAAGATGTGCTTAGGTTGATTTTTGTTCCATATTTAGAATACCTTTTCATCAAAACAATTACACATGTGTATATTTATTTTGTTTGTTACCATCCAGAATCTGGGTATCAGATGACAAAACTCAACTAGGCTCTTTCTCTTGGGAGAGGAACAATCATTTGGCTTTGCATACATGTGAGAGTCGGACACAACTGAGCAGCTCTACTTGCAGATAACTTAGCTCTCATTTGAATTCATGACATGTTACAAGGATGTGAACTTGTGCGGTCTAAAATAACAGGGTTCAAAATAGCCGCCAGCTACCAGCGATAGCAGGTAGTTTTAGGATCTTGCCAGTGATTTTTGTTTCCACATTATAACTTAACAAAAAGCATCAGCGGAACTGCTTTCACTAATTCAGTAGTGCTTGAACATCAAAATTATTTTGCTTCTGAATGGCTTTTTTTTTTTCATTTATGCTGGTGAGCTGAGCTCAAGTCTGGTTTGCTCAAAACGCTCCCATTTTTAAAACAAAAATACCATGTGGGCTGATTGGTTGAATTACTGCCAAGTACATGTGCATGTAATAACATTAAACATACACATTACTTGAAAAACAGCTGGCAAAAATTTTGAGCTGCATGAAACACCCTTCAATATTCGGCGTATTTTGTGAGTGTTATTTTGAACCCTGAATAATAATAGCTTTTGAAAAATCCATCTACAACCTACTTTGATTTTTTCTGCAATAATGTCTTCTTCTTAAGGGAGCCGTTGATCCATCATCTGCTGAAGCCAGTGATGCAGTAAGAATGAACAAGCTGTTTGAGGTTGCAAAGGCAGTAATGAAGGTATTTGAAGGCTGTAAATTATGATAAATTAATTGTTAATTTTTAAATACTCTTCTTATAAAGTTGTAGTTATTGTTGAAAAGTCAGGAAAACAATGAAAGTATATTTGATCTGATTTTGACACTATTTTAATTTGATCCAACCTCTAACATAATTATGTTTTAAACTGTAATGTTTACATTCAGTGAGATTAATGTCATTAATGCATGAGTAGTTAGTATTGGCCGATTCTGGCGCAAAAATTTTTGGACCCACCCCTCCCCCTTAAAAATGCCTTAGCAGCCA
>JAOBRG010376245.1:0-11467 GCA_027574985.1 Umimayanthus nakama
GGATGAAATGACTTTCTATTGTTACACCTTTTCCCCAACCATTCCGATGCTCGTGGATTCTCCACTCGCAAAAACGCGTCTACACGTAGCGTTTAATCGTACTCTACCATCCACACGTAGACAGCAGAGCCTTTTTTATCATGCGAAAGAGAAACAATCTTTTTCAAAACAAAAAAGGGAAAGGGGGGACCTGAAATGCTTCCAGAACACTGAGGTGAGAACTTGAAATATTTGACGAGTAAAAATGCAGAATATAATGTAAAGTTAAGTTATAATATTGAAACACTAAACCAAAATTGATCATAATTAAAATATTAGAATATAAACTCAGTACAGCGTTTGTGCTTTTGAGTCACTACACAATGAAGCCGATTCCTAGCTTTCGCGCTTCACCATTGTTATGGTTATTAAATTCAATCATAATTAAGGTTAATTCAGGTTCATGGGTCACTTTTGTTCGAACTGTAAATTAACGCTGGCTCGTCTTCTTCACTTGAGGAGTCATTGAAACCAGGCGGTGTAGAATATGTAAAAGTAGCAGCCGAAGTGGCAATTCCTTTTTTTTAAAAATGAGGATATTGTGCATGCACATAGCTTCTGCCACTTCACGCCTTTTTTCAACTCTAGATTTTTTGCCTTAGTTTTGTTGTCATTTCATCAAGTTCCCTCTCAAATAAAATGGTTTTGGCTTCTAGAAGAAACTCTTCCGCTTTTTTGTTTTTTTTCTTTGCTGATCCTTATTCTATAGAGGCCTCTCTAACTTTCAGTTTTATCATCTCCCATAGAAGAATTGGTTTGCTGTTGCGGTAATTAATTGTTTATATTCAATTCCAGCCTTTTTCTTAACGTCTGCAATACTCAAATTTTAATGAGTGCAGACGATAACGCGATAGCGGTAAACATATAAACAAAAAACTAACTAGAATCAAACAGGAAAGTAAATGTTGTCATCGAATGATTTGTTCTATTTCTAGTCTTAATATCTACTTCAACGACTTTTGAATACAAACAATTGCTAATCAGAAAGAAATCCAAACGACAGTAATTATTTGTTTTCGTCTACTCTTCCATGTAAAACATTTTGTTTGTGGAAACATGCAGATACAAGCTGATACAGGCGTATTAGACCCGTTTTAAACGCCGTGCTACAATCGTGCCAAGCTAGCTCGACTCTAGCACCACCTTGGCTCGACTTGGCTTTGAACGCCGATTTTGAGCGCAACCTTGTTTCCCAACAAAATAAAAGTGGCATCGTTTGCATACTGGCTAATTAGGATTTCAGAGTTTTCTACAAGTATTTCTTTTACACTCGTTTTTGTTCCTAATGCAGTTCCCCAAATTTCTGCGGATAAAACATGCAGATACGAGGGCAGCGGGCAGCCTTGCCTTACACCTTTACTTAAAGAGAAAGAATCGGAAACCGAAGCCGTCATTTTGAAATGACCCTTTTATTAGTGTTGGTCCAAAGTTAAAGTGTTAGAAGGATTTTCCTATGAAAGCCCGCCATTTTGGAGTATCGAAGCCTTTTTCAAAACCAACAAAAAGAAGCAGGCCATATAAGTTTTGTTTTGCAGTATAATTTATGATTTTCACAATTAGACGAATGTTCTCTTCCATTGATCGTTGCTCGCAATGGGATCGGCTATTGATCGAGTTAACGTTTGAGTTGAGTTTGAGTTAAGATTGAGTTAAAGAGTGATTTACCATAAATTCAAAATAAATAAATTAACGATGTTGGCAAAGGGTCAAAATATTGAAAATCTTTGTCTTTTCTTAAATAAACGGGAAAATAAACAAAAAACATGCACCGATGTTTGTTTGTGTTTTACTGGCCAAACCTGCATTGCGTTACATATAGCAAGTCGAAGTCTCTGACAAAGGCAAATGCATTCTTCCATAAGTTTTAGCAATTTTGAACCTGTTCTCCTTTAGTGTATCCAGCGACATATAAACAATAAAACGAATCAAATCTCAGTGCTGCCTCTCTTCGAATTTTCGGTACTTTATTCTGTCGAGTGCTGTGTCGCAAAATAAACTATATATAAAATGACTGAATTACTGACTCAACGCAGTGCAGATCGATTGTAGAGGTTCTCAGTCTAGAGATCTTAACCTGAGTTAAAGGCACGTTTTAATACTACAGCAATAAATACTTAAACTGACACGATATCTTAAACTTAAAAATATAGCAAACAGCAGTGAATCACTGCTGTTTGGATAGCAAACAGATAGATCAGAATCTGATAGATCCGGAATCTGATCACTGCTATACAGCGCCTGAAATACTGATTACAACTCATGAACTGACATTGTCAAAAAAAGTATTTACCAATTTATGAAAAAACTGGAAGAATGAGCAAGGTAATCAGCGTCGGAAAAATCAATTTTCATCCGCAATTTTTAGCCGTAGATTAAAACCCCGTCAGCACTATGCCGGTAAATTTGAAAACGCAACTACATCGTGCTGCAGTCGTGCTAACTCACCTGAACTTAACAAATTCGACTGTTTTGTGACTTTAGCACGGCGTCTAAAACCAACCCGCGCCAAAGTCGTGTAGCAAGGCAAGCTCACTCGTGCTACGCGACTCTTGCTCGGGTTCGTTTTAGACGCCGTGCTAAAGTCGCGCCAAAGTCGTGCTGAATTTTTCGCATAACTTATAAATGAACTAAAAACGTGGACAAACCGGTTTTGATTTTCTGGAAACAAGGTTGAGCCGAGTCCGACCTTAGTTCGACTCAAGTTCGGCGTTTGAAACCAAGTCGAGCCAAAGCCGTGCTACAGTCGAGCTAGCTTGGCAAGACTGTAGCACGGCGTTTGAAACAAACCTGGGATTTAGCGGAAACTGATTCCAAAAAGAATACATATAGACGTACGAAAAGCCTGTAATAGACTATCTGGTTAGCTAAAAATGTTACTTGGTGTTTTTCATGATTTAAGAAAAAAACTAAGATTGAAATTCAGGTAAATTTCAAGTCAGAAATAGCAAGGTTTGGATAGAAAAAGTCGGCTTCGGGTAAGTACCAAGTTCTTAACAGTCTGGAATGAAGGAGAGAAATTTTTAACTTGGTTTTTTGGCAGTAATCCGCGAGGCTTGGCTTTAGTCTGCTGGTCGACCAAGAGATGTAAAACCGCGCCACGATTAGCTATGCTATTTGCAGATCGGTCTCTGTACAAAACCTTTATACATATTTAATAAAGAAGTCTGAAGAAGTCTGAAGTCTGAAAACACCTAAAGATGCTGGAGATGCTACTTCTGCCAATCAAACCAACTCTGTTCTAATTTTACTGAATTATAGGTGTGGTTTTTGACAAGGGATATCTCGGCCTTCAAATCTGTAAAAATTACGATTCCCTGCAGTTGCGTATAAATTGTTTCGGAAGCCTGATGTCGTGGTTTGTCGTCAAGATTGTAGGGAAAAGTATCTCTTGGATTCATTTAATACAGAGCTGGTTAGATTGGTGTTGTTTGGCAACAATTTAGGCATGTCTTTTCGCAATTGTTATCAAAAACTAATAAGCCAGGAAGTAAGAACAGTAAAAATAAAAGTCGTTTTCGTTGTGTTTGAACCAGGATGCCGATTCGGAAACGAGTGATTTTGGTAACAGAATTAAAGCAGTGTTCAAGGAGTTTTTATAGCAAGCATTTTAAAGAGTATTTTAGGTAAAGAAACAGAAAACTAAGGCCTAGTTTAGACATCGTGCTTTTAACGCACCGAACTCAAATATTTCGATTTGGCGCGGTGAAAGCACGTTGAAATTTCGATGTCTAAACTGATTAAGCACTGTGCCAGAACTTGGTGTGGTCTACCTGAGCATGCGGAACGATAAAAGCTCTGCGCTCATTACTGAACTTAGGGGCTCTTTATATGAGCCCGGGTCAAGTCGGGTTCATGTAAACAGTTACAGGCGTTTGACTGGAGAAGGGTTAACCCAGGATGGTGACTTTACCCGGGTCGGTTCATGTAAACGGGCCCTAAATCGCAACCGTGCTATGACCGTGCCAGACACCGCGCCAAATAGAATTGAGTTTGATGTGGTGAAAGCGCGATGTCTAAACTAGGCCTGAAGTTTTAGGGCGTGTTTGATTGACTCTATTCCGGAATAGGAATAGACAATAAAAATTTGTTCAATCTTTTTGGCCACAATTCCTGCCAAGTTAGAAGAAAAACACAACTGGGTTGTATATCTTGCCCAAGTAATTACTTTTATCTGGAAATTTGATTGTTATACGAATCAGGAGATAATTTTGAAATTTTATTCTTATTCCGGAATAGACGGAATAGGATCAATCGAATGCAACCTTATTTAAATCTAGAAAATTTTGTTACACATTCAAGTGTAACCTAGTCGGCCCAAAGCAAAAACTGGACTAGCTTCACAAAACTCAAATTCGGGAAGTTGAAACTAGAAATAAGGCTGGGAATAAAGTTACTTTTTCAAACAAAAAAAGCATGCTAGAGGCGTGTGAATCGAACGTTTCGGCGTGTGAGCGTGTGAGCGTGTGAAAAAGTGCTGAGGCGTGTGACACACGCTCAACTTGGTACAGATCTGCAATTGAGGCTCCGCTTCAGATGCAAATACGGCGGAAAATTTTTTTGAATAAAACAACACATCAAACCAATACATGTGGCGTTTCATAGCATAACTTTCTGCAGTTAGAAACACTTGAGTGAATAGAGAAGAAAATCAAAACTGTGCCGCGCGTGTTTTATGACAGTGCCGAAGTGAACGATTGATTTGATGGAAACAAGAACAAGAACAAGTATCTTGGTCTTCGTTTTTCCTTTCAACGTTCTCTTCCGAAAAACTTGGTTGAATGCCCCGAATGGGACTCGAACCCACGTCTCCTGGTCTCTGGTCAGGCGTCATAAGCTAAGAACAATTGAAACTCAAGTTATGACAAAACAATAAGCCTCAGCCAAAATGAAATGGTTCTTATAAAAAAAAGTGTATTCAACTTATTGATGGATATCGGTGATGATATTGATATAATTAACTAGCATTGAGACACGTGTACTAACGAGCGACATATGTTCCTACTTGGCCACGTGCAATCCAAGCCTTCGTGTAATACGAAGAACCAATGAGAGTACGTGTTAGTTTTTCATATTAAAATGGCTCCTGTCTGAGTGTTACGTAACTTACTACTGGGTGTTACGTAAATCTTTTTAAACAAAAATTTGCACCATACACTGGGTTCTTTTTACTTGAGCGCTTTGATAAACATTCCAATTTATTTTGTTGTTTCAATAGATACTTTTTGGGTAAAACTGAGTGAGATAAGAATGAGGAATTAACCGACCTCTTCATTTAACCATCTACCAATAAAACGCTAAAATAACTTTGGAAAGTATACCTATGTCTTGCTGTTCGAAAAAATGCTTTGTTCCTACCTCATTTACAGAGCTTGTGAAGGGCCCGTCAAAGCTATACTGAGTGCAGTTGTCACAACATGTGTTTTCTTTAAATGCAGTAGCGTTGCTTTGACCAAGTTGCTTCGTCGAGGAACAATGGAATGATGGGGTTCCAGTCGTGAACACGAGGGTAGTGATTTGTAGGTTTACTGGAAAAATGAGCAGGCATGGCGCTATGCTTAGTATCTTCTGGTATCGCCCGTACTCGCCAAGCTTCTTCAGGATATCGTCGAATTGCCACTTCGTCTCTGACTCCTCGGCCATTCTAGTGCAGAAAAAACAAGCGATGGAAAGCCGTGTTGTTGTGGCACTTTTTGTTCAACAGCATCAACGATGTTTCACACCTACTAAGTTTACTCAGACCGAAGAAAGAATATTAATTTGAACAAATTGTTATGCAAATCATTTCACAAGAAAGAATGCTTTTAAGTTAGGAACAAATATGTTAAAATTACTCAGACGTATCTAAAAAGCTTGAAAATGTTGACTTCCATTGGTTTGTATGAATAATTCATGAATATGAGTAAGTACTGACCTGGTGTTACCGGGGGTGCTGAGTGGCTCGGCCGCCATCTTGCCGACAAATCACCTAACCCACCTGACCCTGCTTGCCAGCCAATGGGTCACGTGACCCGTTAGTGAAAGTCGCCTATTGTTATAAAAATTTAAGCTTCTTAATGTTTACGAAAATGCTCTAATAGTCGGGGGTGGAAGCGGAATCTTGAATCATGAATCACGGCTAAAAAAAGTGAAGGAATCATGAATCACATCATCTCGCAGGCAGTGAATCATGAATCAATGACAAAAAAATGAACTTGAGTTTTTGTCCCATGATAACATAAATGAATCATGAATCATGAAGCAATTCTTAAATGAGTCGAAAAATATCTGAGATTAACGAATTATCATACTGAAAAGATTCTGCTTCCATCCCCGATAATAGTTGTTAAAGTTTCGTCTTCCTGCACGTTTCAACGTTATACAGGGCCAGCTACCTTCCCAGATTCATTTAACGATATTGTGCACTAATAATTTTGTTTCCATGCTAATATCTAAATCAAAGTTTTCGTTTTTTGTCAATTGTTTTGGTAACGCTTCTGGTAGCGGAGGTTACGCAATTTCATTCAGAAGAGACTGCAACTGTTATCTATGATATTAAAGGTTGCAGAGTTGCTGGTAAGTGCTGTGGCTCAGAAGGGACAGTGCAGTATAAATAGACCACACTGCAAACTAAAGTAAATTGCACGGCAAACTAAATTAAAATCGTACTGCGAACTATATTCCAAATTGCTCTGTAAACTAAAACAAATTACACTGCAAACTAAAACAAATCGCACTGCAAACTAAATTCAAAGTCGCACTACAAACTAAGTTCACTGAATCGCATTGCAAACTAAATTCAAAATCGCACTGCAAACTAAATTCAAAGTCGCACTGCAAACTAAATTCAAAATTGCACTGTGAACTAAATCGAAAGCACGCACATGGTAGCTTAAGCTATCTGTAAAAGAAACGGCGCCGGCTCAGCTTTTTTTCCGGCAGTCGGAACCCAAGATGGCGAGCTGTAGCAGTGAAGGTTCTATATCTCGTATACAGTAAAAACCCGCGAGTAAGAACCTTAATTTTAAGAACTTTTTACCAATTATACCCCCTCTATGTAAGAACCTATTTAGCCTAAAATTTGAAATCAGGTTCTTAATTCTTTAAATATAACCATTTTTGTAGAAAACAGTTGGCTGACATAAAGACACCGACAAATGAGCATTGTTTTAGTAATCACTATCATACCTTTTATAATCTTCTGAAAAAGTATCACGATGTAAGCATAACTATCAGAACTCTGAAACGAAGGATGAAGGACTATGGGTTGAAACGTCGAGAAAGCATCGAGTTCGATGTTCAGAACACCAAGGAGATAATATCACAGGAAATTGGATATCAATCGATGTGGAATATTTTACACATAAGATATTGCAGTGCGATTTGTTTTAGTTTGCCGTGCAATTTTGAGTTTAGTTTGCAATGCAATTTTAAATTTAGTTTGCAGTGAAATTTTGAATTTAGTTTAGGGACTGAGGCGAGTCATCATCGCGACTGGTTCGTAATTCCCCTCGTCTACAATTCTCCCGTACATACTGAGTTAAAATGTGAGGAGAACTCAGTAAAGTGAGAATGAGTGGTGCAAGTCGAAGGAAAAAGGAAGAAGGCAGCTGCAGCTCGCCGGAAACAACAAAACCATCTTCAAAATCTGTGAAGAAAATGACAGACACAGAGCGAACGACAGAAGAAATGTGGCGCATGATACAAAAAAAAACAAGATAATACTAACAAGTTACTGGAAGAGAGCATAAATCTTAGAAGCCTGAATCACGATTTAACAAAGTCACTTCAGTTCCATATAAAAAAGATAGAAGACCTCGAAAAAGAAAACAAGACGCTGAAAGAAGAGGTTGGTTTCCTACAAGAAGAAGCCTCTTCTGTCAGAAGCATGTACAACGACTCGCAAGAAAAATGGAAGCAAGCAGGGCCGTAACCAGCGTCAGGCAGGGGGGGCAAATGCCCCCTAAATTTTGGACCGGAAGTAATTTTTTGTATATTAAAACTTTAAAAAACACTTTTTATAGTACAGCAAACCAACTTTGAAGAATTTTCGTTTATTGAAAATGCCCCCCCCCCCCCCTAAATTTTGTGTCTGGCTACAGCCCTGGCAAGTGTGCACTACTATAGACGACCTAGAGCAGTATACGAGAAAACATAACCTCGAGTTCCCTGGAATTAATAGTGAAGAAAGGGAGGAAGATACAGAAGATCATGTTATCAAACTGGGAGAAGCTCTTAAGGTCAAGATTAAGAAGAGAGACATCGATGTATGCCACAGGATGAAGTCAAGAAGTACGCCGAGACCGATAATAGTAAAATTCAGTTCCCACAAGGTTAAGCAAAGTATCTAGTTGTATTCACAACTAAAAAATGCAGACCTGAGCAGAACTTTTCCAAACACTGACAGGACTTATATAAATGAGAACCTGACCGCTCAGCGCGCAAGTTGTTCAGAGAGGTAAGAGAGTTTCAAAGGGAGCGTCATTGGCATAGTGCTTGAACCATCGATGGTAAGAACTTTATTGAAAAGGCTGCGGATAGCAAACCAAAGAAGATAGGAAATGATGACAACCTATTTGTAATTGAATAGTTTTTTTTATTACTATCGGAAATAGTCTTTTCTTCTCTTAGGTAAGCCTAACGAACGTAAACAATTCAGCTTCACTTTTTTCTCTCTTCATCCAAAAACGAAAATTAGCATATCCCAATTTTTCTCTTTTAAATATTAGTGCAACCTACATATGATTATTCTTCTAATTACATTTCTGGTCCTTTTGTTCCTATGTGTATCTAAGCTTTGGTGTCAATTGTACACAATAGTCCGAAAAGCCAAAGCCAGCCCATTCAAAGACCCTTTTAATTTTACTATCTATTATCTCTTTAGCACAATCAAAATGTATTCGTTTCTGTTTTCTGAATTATCATTAGAATTAAGCTCTTCTTTTATAGTATTTTGTCCTTTTTGTTTTGACAAAATTAACGCTTCACTGATAACGCGCCATTTAAAGCGAACTAGAATTTCGAGACTACAGCTTGCAAACATTAGTTTGTACACGTCTATATAAAGATATCGATTTGAAAATATGTTCTCTTAATGTCAAGGAATTGGAGACAACTTGAAGAGAAGAGAAGTTTTTAACTGGCTTAAAAAAACATCTCGATTTGCATGCTCCAAGAAGCTCATTGCACGGAAAAAGAACATTTCAACGTGTAGAGCCGAATGGGGATATGAAACAGTTTTTAGCTGTTGCAACGATGCCAAGGCCGGAGTAGCAATATCATTAATGACAATTTTAACTTCAAACTGCTCAAGTCCGTTTCGGACCCACAAGGAAGAGCGATAACTTGTGATTTGCAGATCGAAGAAAAAAGCATCAACTCTTGCAAATATCTATGCTCCGAACACTGACAACCCAGTTTTCTTCAAAAATCTTTATGACCATATTTTAGATTTTAAATGCAAAGAAATAACTATAGGCGGTGACTAAATCTTATGCTAAACATTGAAAAGACAAAAAAAGAAGAATACCAAGAACAAATAAAAATGCTCTCAAAGCTGTTAATGAAATAGCTGAAACGCTTGATCTTACAGATGTATGGAGAGTACAAAACCCAAATACTCAAACAAAAAAATCACGGGACTGATTACAATCAACAAAATGAATTCAAAATAAGTCAGTATGCAGACGACACAATACTAATCTTTGATGGCTCTGAAACATCGCTAGTAACGGCTCTGGCAACAATAGAAAGTTTTGGCAAAATATCTGGTCTTAGACTCAACAGTAAGAAAACTGAAGACCCATTGGATTGGCTCTAAATCGGGAGAGACAACAAGACTATGCCCTGATAAACAATTCAAATGGTTACAAACTAAAGTAAAAACCTTGGGAGTATGGCCTTCAACTAATACAGAAGTTTCCCACACAATAAACTATGAAGAAAAAATTTGAAAAAGTAAGAAACACTCTGAATACTTGGGAAACTAACACTCCTTGGAAACATCACTGTTCTTAAAAGTTTAGCTGCTTCACTGCTCGTCTATGTATTATCCCCTTTGAAAACAAACCAGAAAGCATTGACAGAAATAAATCAACTTTTCTACAATTTTTTGTGGGACGGAAGAGGAGACAAAATCAAACGAAATGTAATTATCGCGGATTACTCAGATGGAGGACTAAGAATGCTTGATATCACATCCTTTAACAAGGTGCTTAAGCTTACTTGGGTAAAGAAATATCTAAACAAAGACAACCATGGAAAATGGAAAAAAAAATTTGACTTAGAGCTTGATTCTTACGGAAAGGAGCTTGCCTTCACAGGCAATATGAGTACGAGAGACGCATCGAAGTACATAAATCTATCCGACCCTTTCATTAATAAAGTTCACGAAACATGGACGGAAATAAACTTTGAAGATACCATTAACTCCATGGAACAATTTCGACAACAATACTCATGGCAAAATTCACTGATTAAGCTAGATAATAAACCAATTTACTTACGAAACTGGTTTAAAAATGAATCGTACAAGTAAAACATTTAATGAAAAACACATCCCAGTTCCTGAGTCGTTGCGAACTGCAAAATAGTTTTATTTCAGGTTTGCCCACTACTTTATTGCGGAATTATCTCCACACTAAAAGACCTTATGAAATCAATAACTAGTTTAACTACAGAAACAAATAAAATTGTCTACAAAAGTCTTGCAAAATTGCTTACAAGACAATAATAGACAAGAAAAAGGAAGTTCCTCACAACAGCCAAACAAAATGGCTCCAAGACTGGGAGAGCGTCTGTTCCATGCCTTTCCATTCCAGACAACGAAAAGCACTAAATTAATTGTTTTTCAGTATAAACTTTCTCACAGAAGACTTGCAACAAACACTTTTCTTTTTAAAGTCCTTAGACTCAAAGAAATCGATAAATGTACGTTTTGTCAGAACTACAGCGAAGACCTCATTCATCCTTTTAAGAGCTGTAAATATGCTGTCACTTTCTGGACGCTACTAAAACGTGGTTAACTGATCAAAATATTCTTCATAAAGATCACAAGTTTAACACAGAAGCAGCGTTGGGCGTGAGACCAGATACATGAAAAAAACTGATATCAAATAAACTTTTGTCTACTTTCGGCAAGATATTTCCTATGGTGTTGTAGAAACACAGAAAAATTGCCACAATTTGAACATTATCTCCATCTGCTAAAGTTCTATTACAAACTAGATTACCAAGAAAACAAAAACCCAAAAATGGACAAAGACCCTGTTTATATGCATGTAATGTCTTAATACTAATGATTTCAGGTTCATTTCTTTGTAGATGTCTCCATTTCCCAATTAGAGTAAAATATAGGCAATATATCTAATATCTCCGTTAATTATATCCATTTTGAAATCACTGGTGATTCCTGCATTCTGATTGGTTCCCAAGAACAAGAGTTCAGCTGTAA
>JAOBRG010376267.1:0-11465 GCA_027574985.1 Umimayanthus nakama
TTGTAGCTTGCATGTTTAGCCACCCCTGGACACATGCTGACGACATTTCGGCTACAATGTAGCGCGCTTCATGTATCGTAGTTTAGCCAGGCCTTTAGTTTTAACAAAACGGGGTTCTGCGTTGGCGCGCCAGTGGGCTGAAAATGGACCTTTGATCAACAGGTGCAATGTAGATATAGTATGTGTTTCGCCGTAGAACTTTAGGTTAAAGCGTAAGCCTTTCGTCACGTAGACCAAGACAAAAAAAACCTCTGACTCTCGCAGCATTTGTTTTACACCAAGCTTTAAGGCCCTTGCAAACGGATGCATTAAGTATCAACATTGTTGCGTGTTTAGGGGTTTTTTTGGCCAACAATGTTGCGCCCGTTTGCATGGGCCTAAAAAGTTTGACCGGTTTCAAACAATGCACAGCAAGTGCAAACGTTGTTGTGGCTCCTTACGTTGGACGCAACATGTTGGGCCCACAATGTTGCGTCCGTTTGCACGGGGCTTTACGGTGAAGAACACGCGCCATAACGAACCATTGCTGCTCAAGAGTTACTATCTTTAGATTTATTTATTTACCTATACAGCCTACCCTTCAAAACCGAAGATTAATGGCTGGGGTCAGCGAAAAAAAAAGATTTACATTATGAGTCACATGAAAAAAAAAGTAATGAATTACATTGTGGTCACATAAAAATTAACTAGTTGACAGGATTGTGACTGATAGAAAAAAAGAACATTTGAAATTTATTAGATTGCTGCCGATTTCGCTAAAATTCAGTCGGCTTGGCAGAACGCGAGATACAGTAAGGGTAATGTAGCTCAATAATGACAAGTCCTCGGTGAAAGGGATAAAGTGAATAGAAAGGTGCTCTTTAATCTTCATGTCTGGTAAAAGTGATGGTATGCGAAGTTTGACAGTTGTTTGTTTATATGGAAGCTTACGTGCAGTGCTTACTCATAATTCAAGGCGAAAGGCCTTTTTAACACATTGCACGGATACAACACGCAATGAACTTATTCCAATCTCAGCCAAATTAGTTCACAACAGTGATCTGGTACTTACCCGAAAATCTCTTACCGCCTATTTGTTTCATGTCCTCAAACACGTGACCACAGATACAAGATTTACAGGATTCAGGCATCTGAAAGGCAATGTGACGCCTAGAGTCTCAGAGGGCCTCATAATCCTATCTGTCATAATAGTCTCTAAAATTGATAAACATGAGTAAAACGCTAAAAGTTTAAAAAAATGATAGAATCCAAACACCGTTTTCGACTAAAAAGTCATCCCTGATGATGACTTTTTAGTCGAAAATAATTGGATTTTAACAAATCACCAAATTTTTAGCCTTTTTATCATACTTATCAATGTATCTGTTCTGTACTCAGTATTTGTTATATGGCTGACTGATTTGGTCAATTCCAGGTCCGTAAGTAGCCGTACGGACCGCTAGCGCTAGCTCTCGATCACCTAGTCAAAACCAGAATAATCAAAAAAGCCATATAATAAACATCTTATTAGCCTCGTTTGCTCGGTTCGTACGGCAAGTTATGGATCCTCGTTTTTTCCTTCCTTGTTTTCATGGCCCTCGTGCTTCGCGCTTGGGCCATAAAAGGAAGGAAAACTCGGTCCATAACTTGCCGTACGGACCTCGCACTCGGCTAATAAGAGGAATGAATTTTAATCATTTACGTTTACCCAGTGTTATGATGCTTTCAAACATCGCAAATGAGGTACATTTTTTCATTCAAATAAATCCATTTCCAGCGGTTTTTAATAATCTTCACTGGAAATTGTTCTGAGAGAGTTTGTCCTGGACCCTAATAAATTGTTTTAGAAGCGAGCAAGTCAAAATTAAATAGTTTTAACCGTGAAGCTTAATAGACCATCCTACAGAAACAAAGCCGCGGATTAAGGTAAATAGGTGTTTCAATATAACCATCTTTATTTTTATATTAATGGCTTGAGTTGTGTCAAAAAGGTGTCAAATAGGTGAAAATAGCACTCTACTCCGACAAAGGGCTAAAGCTCGAAACGTCAGCTACTCATCACGACGAAAAACAAACCACATCGATCTTAGTTGGTTAAGCCCATGTTCAGTTTAGTCTCCGACGCAAAAAAACCCCTTTTTTCAAAGCTATTCTTTGGGTTTTCTTTAACATAAAAGCCTTACGGCTGAATTTCGATAAACTTTTACAATAACTGATATAAATGAATAATTAGACTAAAGAATAAACAGACAAAAAATTATATTGTATACGTGTAACTTTTATAACCAACTACCAGCTAATCTGACCCTGTGACGTAATCTGCAAAACTGTGTATCATTAAGCCCGCTGTTAAAGCAGTATTTGGACTAAGAGTCAATTTAAAGGAACTTCTGGAAAGACGATTAAGTCTTTTAAACACTGAAGAGTAAGTCACTAAATGCCTTAATTTTATTTGTGCCTTGCCACGCGGATGGGACCTGAAACGATATGGTATACGGCGGTTTTGTAGACGTCCTCACCCCTGATTGACTATTTCCAGGGACTCGGATCAGCTGGTGAATAATAACTCTAAAAATGCAAAAAATAAAAAAACGTTTCGAAATCTGTTTCTGTTGAAAGTAAGGTTAAAAGTACGCTTGAATCTGAGGGCAAAACTGCAGTTATTCTTAGGTGGTAAAAGTTTGTAGAGGTTATAGCTGTGCTACTCGGCTGCCGTCCTTGAATCTCTTTGAGTATAGGTAAATTACTGGCGTTAAATGCCTCTAGTGTAGTAAAGGTCTGGTTATCTACATCGATCTAAGCCACGTGTCTTATAAAACACTCGTTCAAGTCGTCCAGCTTCTCGATCTTCAAACTTACCACACTGAACGTTGTTTACGATTGTGTTTTGTTTTGTTACGTCACGTTGTGTTATTCTGCGATACGTTGTGTTATTCTGCGATGCGTTGTGTTGTCGTGCGATACGTCGTGTTGACCTGCGTTAAGGTGCTGTTTCTTGTTTGCTTTGATACAGAAGCAACGGCAAAGTGTGCGCAGAAACAGGTGAAGAACCTTATCAATCGGTCTGCAGCTGCAAGCATATTCTACGACAAAGTAACTTGTCATATAGTGCATTTGACTAAACGCATCAGCTTAGTAAATTAGTGTTCTAACATGAAATACTTTGTGTACTTTTTGAAATTGCAAGCTGCACCTTCAAAACGGATGGCGTCGTCAAGCGGTAAAGACAAGTGAAAAGCTCCCAAACGCTGGTGTCTCCCAATTTTCTATTATTTCGCAAGGCTCAATCTGTAAACAGGAAGACTTCTCAAAGACGGTCAGTGAAAAGACTCGCTTGGTTACTGGTATTGAAAGCAAGTGGAAAAAACTAAACACAAAACTAGAGTTTCCGGCCGGACTATTGCCTATCGGGATAATTTGCATATGTGTCTGACAAAGGTCGTGAGAGTTGACAGAACTTATGAAACAGATCTGACGGATCGTGTGCTGCAATATCGTCTAGCAGTGATAAAGTTGAGCGCAGTTTCTTCAATCTTTGTTTGTTTGAATTTGAGAGTCTTAGATAACGAATGCTGCTTCGAAGTTGCGACTCGGTCGATATTTTAGGGCCGGTTATTTGAACGAAGTCTTCACCTTAACCAGTGTTTAACTAATGCTTGTAACACCTCTGAAAAAAGGATGAACATCGGCTAAGATTTCGACTTCGTTTTATTAAACGACCCTAAATGTTGTCTTATAAAGTATTATTATAACAACGCATGTATCAACCCGGGTGATATGGCAGTGAATTACCCGCCGGCTCTGTGCAATTTGCGACCTCCTGGATTTTAAACAAAGAATCGGGTGGTACTCATTTTGGAAGAAAAGAACAAAAATCTGGACCTAAAGAGAAAGCAGATAATGATGAGCCAGAAGAGGCCTACAACCCGCTTGAAATCATTAACATTTGTATGTGTGTTTATAATAGGTAATAGTCGGGATTTGCTTCTTTTTGTCCCCTCCATAACTTGGAAGTTAGTAATCAACTGACTGAAATTTTACACGAACAAATATTTAGTGCGTGTTTTTCAGCTGCTTGTCTGCAAATGTTCGTTTCTCTGCTTCTTTTTTGCTTCAAAACTATCAGAGCATCCACGTCTATACGGCGTGTTTTCGAGAACAAGGTCTTTTGCGTAATTGTGTGTACAGATAATTTGTAACGCACGAGCTACAGTAGTTTTCTTATTTTGAAAACATTGCTTAGAGTCCTCTTTCCTAAATCAAAAAAAAAAAACTTTTTAGGGACTTTTCTGTTTAGAATTATAGTTTTTTAAAAAAAAGAAACGTTTGTATGCGGCGATTTGCAACGGATTTCGCAATAACTGTAGTTCCGTCTCAACGGACTGTATAGCCAATTCACATTTGATTAAAGAGAACATTGTTTTGTAATCAGTCGATATTTGCAACCTTTTATTGAAAGCCAGTCATGCAGTCCTTTAAGCAGAATGAGATTATTTATCGACAGCATTCCTTCGCTGTTGACTGACTGGCTTTTACTTTACCTGCTTGTCCAGGCAACAGAAATTCGCTGTTCACACCGTCTAAACTTTGCATTCTGGCGACTAGTTGGAATATTTATCCTAATATATTACCGAGACAAGAAGCGGATTGTACATCTTGACAAGACGGAAAAGGGCAATTCAGACTTTTACAGCTGGATCCGGAAAAAAATGAAACGGACTTCTTCCGCTGCAGTGATTGTTACGAAGAAGTAATCTAAGGGAGGCTCTGCCAGTTTTGCCTGTTGAATTCTAAAATTTACTGGTATAAAAACGTTGTATATAGTCAGTAGATTTTCGTAGCCGAATCTGATGTGCAATATCAGACAAATTTGGGTTCAATCATGACCTTGTTGTCGCCCTCGGAATTTGCCAGCTGCCGGGGTTATATGATATGTACGTTTGTTAGCCCTCATTCTACATGAAGGTTTTGACTTTTGAGATTCGTTGTTGAAACAGTAGACAAGGCCTCGAATGCCTGTTACCCATTTACAAGAAACGTCTCTGGTAGTGCCTAGACATGTAGACAGCACAAGGTATCATTGGGCTCAACACGAGGGCATTGAGATGGTGGCCACAACGTGTGTGAAACCATGTGCCTCTGATGTGACCTGCCAAAGAGTAGCTTCAACGGTTCGTTGAACAGTCCAAAGTAGAGAAACACAAGAGTTCAGTGACTAAAGTTAACGAGAGAATTAACAAACCGCTCACCATTGTGTTACACGCCAAGCATTGTTGATACATCTTATCGCAAAAGCTGAACGCTTCCTTAAACTGAATCGAGTTGCGACTTGTTCCTCAGTGTTGGGTTCTTCGGTGGCGCTGAATGTTTATCAGGGTTTACTCGATATCACTTGCCACGCGCGGCTCAAACTCGTCAACATTTATCTCAGAAGAATGAACCACAAGTCTTTGCAGGTAGGCGGCTGATGACGTCACAATAGGGAAGGTTGCGCTCGTCAGATAAAAAATCTTTCTTAGGGTGAGATTGCACGTTCACGATTCTTTGGTTGATAACATGCTATAACATTAAAAGCTAAATGCTATATCAAGACAAATTGAAGGAGGATTTGCGTGCTAGCTCTGTGGCGTGGCGTCTTTTTTATCA
This sequence comes from Umimayanthus nakama, assembly GCA_027574985.1. Lineage (NCBI taxonomy): Eukaryota > Metazoa > Cnidaria > Anthozoa > Zoantharia > Parazoanthidae > Umimayanthus > Umimayanthus nakama. The sequence goes on from JAOBRG010376267.1 coordinate 5,626, forward strand.
AACGGGGCGAATGGAATTCTTCCGCCCGAGAATTTTTTTGACAGCTAGCTTAACCGGTTTAGCGGGAATGTAAACCGGTTTCTTTTAAGACATCAATTGAGTTACTTTGCCTCATTGCGGTTATGCCGCCTAATATTGCTTTCCTTGTGAGAACGGTTAAGATGGACAAGATTTATCAAAAATGTTTTTTAAAATTTCCAGTAAATTCTGTGTAAGTTGTAGGGACAGCGCGAGTTAGAGTCACTAACCAGTTATTCTTTTAAAAAAATAAACCAATAAATCCTCTTTAAGTTTTAAAAACGCAGGTGAAGGAGACAAATGATAACGAAACACACGTACGCCTTTGCTCGCTGTTCGCCTCAAAGTCCACGACTATTCTCAGACGGAATATTAACTTCTACAGGTCCTTGATATTCCCTTGAAGCAAGCTGCTTTGAGTATCGCATAAATTGTTCGTGCATGATGATACAAAAACGACAACAAAAAAGTATAAGCCAAGCCGTCACGGGTCATTTGACCAATGTCGTCTGATATAGCTCCGTAAAGGTGTATTCAAAAACATATGTCCACTATCTTTGTGCCCCATTTATATGTAAATCCGTGTTCCATAAGGGTAACTTACTGCAAGAACACGACCAGTTTTAACAAAATGTTTTCAGTCTGGTGGCAAGACACTTTACTTCTTTAGTTCTTGTCTCTCAATCTCATCGTGTTTTCTCTCTGCCGTCAACAAACTAAAAACACTGCAGTTGTCAGAGACAACTTCGCAAATTTTGAAAAGGAAGAATCATCCGGTCAAACAACTGACCTGGTCTAGACCGGCCTGACTGTACAGAGAAATCGTCATTGTAACGTATACAACTTGATACAAATACATGCGAAAGGCGTACATTTGCTTGTGAATAGTTTTTCAGTTAAAAATGACCTCTAACAGCTTATTTGCTGAGTGGAAAAATGTCGTCTGTATTTTGTGCGAAACAGTGTTTCACACTGAGAACTACAATGTACTCTATACTTGTTAAAAAATTTTGGTACAGCAATCCTGTGTCATGAATAGAGTTAGCCTTGCAGCCTGAGTCTCTGAAATAACGTGTACTGATTTCGCTCAAGCTTTCCCTTTTCGCTACTTAATTCATACTTTATACAAGTAGAGCAGAAGAAAGAACCCGTGCTATGATGGAGACAGCTTAAGCGGATTAAAAGGAGCTACACAGGGTTCTATTTGTTTCTGTGTCAATGGAACTCATACTTTACGTATACTGAGAACGCCAGTCTACGGAATGCTGTTATTGCTATTTGTATATAAGGCTGGACATGGCATTTTTATTTGTTACTAGAGAGTTTAAGCAACGAGGAGGAGAACATCAACGACAACTTTACAAAACAATTTTATAGATTAAGTTAGAGAATACAATCACTGCCCGAGGGAATGCAGCCACCTATCCACTTTTCCGCCATCGTCTCTAGAAACAGAACGTGAAAACCTGAATTTTCGAGTTTTGTATAGAATGGGTGAACGTTAGAGTACGAATCATTTCAATATTTGTGCAGCTTTAACAAAAAAGCTTCACTTTTTTCTTACTTACCGACACACGAGTTATTCAAAGCAGAAAAGAGAAAACGGAAGGTTAAAATTTCCAGATCCGTCTTCGTTGACGTTCCGCCGTCCTCGTTGCTTATGCTCTCTAATATTATCCAATACTCAACAGTTTATAATGACGAAGGTGCTGATCGAAATCTACTCGTTTTTTGCTCAACGCGTTAAAATGAGTATTTTCACGCAGAAACTGAGTCCTTTCTTTCTACCGGAGCGGTTTACCAGATTTAAACTTGAAACGTAATCAGGCGGGGGCGAGCAGAACACGAATGGCCGAGTTTCTGGAATGCAAACACTTTGCGAACGCGCGTGCCACAAGTTGTCGGACGATAAAGATTCTTTACAACAAATAAAAAGTTGCGTTGCATCAGCGAACTGGGTGAACGAACTGTTACAGTTTGCAAGTACTCGCTAGCTGGACAAATGAACAGCTTGACCAAAAACCACTTAACATGTTGCTGTTCTTATCTTTCCCGGCATTAGCAGATTGAAGGAAAACTAAAGTCTAAACACATAGCAAAGTTTTAGTTTAAGGTCATACCAAGCTCGCTTTATGGCGTCCGGCTATTCCATTCAAGTCTTACCCTGCTACACGTGCACCAGAGGCAAACCAACCTTCAAATATATCAGAAAGATAGATTAAGCCCGTATACACGTGAAGCGGGAAACAGCAGGAACGATATTGCGACTAAATTTTCTTCCAGTTTTTTTCACTGAAACCTCTTAGTTTCGGTCTTTCGAGGCCGACAGCCCGAGAATGTTCTACAGTCTTCGCAAGCGTTAAGGTATATAACCTTTTTCATTTGCAACCCTGCCGATTGACGTAATATACATAGAGATAGATCTTTCTCAGTAACGAGCGATGATCCACGGTTCGCTGAAAAAGCGTAGTGGCTGTAGCTACCGCAAACTGACCGACCATTAAGCGGTTTCCCACGCAGATGAGCTTCCTTCAGACGCAGACAAAACAAATCTTAGATTGGCTTATAATTCTTTTAAAGTATCAAAGAAACTGGAAACTAAAAAACCTTTACTCAGTAAAGGAAACAGAGAAATTTGAAAAGTTTCCTGGATATAAGTATTACGATGACAAATAGCTGGCGGCCGCATAATGTCCGAGAAGCCGAAAGAGTTTCATAAAAGCCTGTGTCCATATGAATTTGTATTATAATACCCGGCAAGTATTAATCTATCCTGTTGGCATAACCCAGAGTCAGAGATGTCTTAAGATAGGGATCAGAACACAACACGGTATTTACTGCTTACTGTATCGCTTAAAGAATTTCAGAGTTTTTTTAACGGAAAAAGTTTTAACTGAATATGTTAGAATAAAGTCTAGTTCTCTCATGCGGCCGCTCAATATAATTTCATCTATGAAATCAATACCTTCACGTGTTCCTGTGTGTTCAGTTTCCCTTTTTGTATTTTCGTCGGCCATAAAATATTGCTTTAAAGAAGTTTGCTGTTTTCCGTTTCTTATTATGCTTTATGTTTGCACAGTGATGCAGTATTTAAATATTACGAATACTGTAAACTGAACTGATACTTTTTTTTATCGCGGCTAACTTTTAACATTGTATTTTAAGAGTACAAATCGTTTCAAGTAACTGTTATGAACTCGTAACTTTAGATTTGTAACTATGACATTTAAAAAACTGTTTTGGTTCTCGAAGGCTTGAATTAAAGGGCGCCTAAGATTTAATACAGTTGTCATCAGTTTTTCATCCATTCAGTGTTTTGCGTGCTAAGAGTTGGACGATCTGACTGGCAACAGACACGATTGTGTCTATGTAAACCCATCTGCAACACGGAAAAAGTCCTTCATTTTCTGATTCATGATTCATGATTTGGGTACCGGTTTATGTAATTCATTCGATGTTAAGCCTTAAATCAATTTTTAAAATACAGGAATACAAGGCAACACTGAACATTTTGATCAAAGTGCCAGCTGTTTTAAAATAACTTGAGACGAAACACTAGCTGAATGCCAAGAAAGCAGTTATCGACCGCGAAACAATGTAATACAACGTTGGCTTAGAACAAACAGAACTAAATCTTGAAATATTACTACAACTTACCTTGCGATTACAAGCAACACACTGTAGATTACTTTCAAAAGAGCTTGTTGGAATAACTTTAGTAAAAGTCATATTTAACAATATCCACGCAATGTTTCAGAACTTGCCAGTATGAAAAGTTGACTAGTTCACATGAAACGGGCGATATCTGGCGGCGGTCTGATTGTCTTAGCAAATGCTATGACAACAAGACGGGGTGATATGACGCAGTATAAAATCATGAATGCATTAGGTTGTCTCCCAGGCGACAGATTCAACCAAAAGACTATTTATTAAAATTAAATCTATATCAATTCTTTCATAGATGTTTGAAAACTAAATGGATTCCTTAAATGATAGTCGATCTTTACAAAACTAGAGCTAAAGTAGATATTTCGTTTATTGAAACAAAATATTTATAAATGAAGATGAAATACAAACAATCTGCTTGTTCATCAGTAATGCAGTTCTCGCTTAAGCCTTGCGAATGAATACAATATTCCTTATGCGCGTATTCCATGTATCGGGTCCAACGTTCCATTTCCTACGCCACGTGGAGTTAAGAAAAATATCCGCAGTGGTTCAGTAAAGTTTGAAATCAACACATTTGAAGTTCAAAAGTGTTCGTTATCTGATGTGTCTCTATTCGAAGATTTTTTGCTTGGTCGAATGTCGAAAACAAAGTAATTGCTGTTCACTTACCAGCAACCGCTAGCAGTCTTGGCTCCGAGAGGCCTTAATCAAAGTTAACAGTTGTACACTGGCGCTGCCAAGATCGAACTGAGAGTGTTATATTCTCAGTTAACCTTTTCTGTCAATAGGGCTCACTCTAAAACATGAGCGAAGTGCTCATTGCTTTTGACGATAAAGCATTTTGTAATAATAATAAAAAGAATCTATATGTTCAATTTGCACAGTTGCTTCAGTTTTTGTCACAACAAAGCATTTCAATTGAGTTTAAATTAGAATAAAGAATACCGTTTTCTTTGAGGAATAAAATACTTGGAATTATCTGGTCTGCAGCCGATTAAAAATTTGAAATTGCCACCATTCAAATTGGCCATTTGACATAAGCAGAAATACTTATTTGTTTTTTAGACAAAACAGCGTTGAGTTGTATTGCGTCGGTGAATTAGTTGATATTTGGTTTGATCCGATCCCGATATCTGCGTTTGTCCTTGGATGGTGGGACGCTGATGAAGGGGCTGTCACAAATTGCCCACGGAAGCTCAAACTGATCCTTATGGCGAGAGCTGAAAAAAATGCTGAAGATCTTTAATGTAGTTTGATGATGAAAAACAAAAAGGAAGAAGAAGTAGAAGAAGAAGAAGAAGAAGAAAATGAAGATGATGAAGAAGAAGAAGAAGATGATGATGATGAATAAAAAGAAGAAGGCTTGAAAGAGTACTGATAAAAAAGAAGAAAAAGAGGAACAAGATGAAAAAGGAGGAGAAGAAGAAAACTGAAAAGAGTACTAATAAAGAAAAAAAAGAAGGAGAAGGAGAGGAAGAAGAAGAAAATTGAGAAAGAAGATAGAGATTGATAGAGAAGAAGATTGAAAACACGGATAAAGAAGAATTAAAAGAAGAACAACGACAACAAGAACTAAAAAAGGAGAAGAAGAAGAAGATCTGTGCGAATTGATCTTAGAAAGAGAGGGTGGGAGAGAAAGAGAGAGAGAAAGGGATTTGTACAGAAAGGTGAATGACATTGGCCACGCTTCCTGTTACCTCACTAGTTCAAATACTGAATATTTCTAGACAGCATGCAGTTTAATCAAACTAGTCGAGGTTTAAATTTATAACACAACATTAAGTGTATCTATCTGTTATCGTTACCAACAATGCTTGTATTTTATTCGTGGGACCGACCAATGCCGCAGCGGAGATAATTTACTACAATATATTTATCTAATGTGCATCTTCTTGATTGCGTGGACCTGTCTCCTCGTGGAATCTTGGGTCAATCGTTCCAGAATTTATCGAGATTTCCAGAACATGCTTTTGGGAAACCTCCAAATGGATAAAACTCATTCCACAAGGACTTATTACTACGCATGAGAAAGCTTCGCACGTGCGCAACAAGCAAACAAAACGGTTTGTTTCTATTGACTTGTTAATACCAGGAACCGCGGAGCAACTTTGAGTCTGGGAGGGGACCGTTAGTGACTCGATATTGGGGGGAGG
>JAOBRG010376278.1:0-11465 GCA_027574985.1 Umimayanthus nakama
CTTTCCCCATATTTGAGTGTTTGGATTTTCATACTGAGAATACATCAACCTATACACAGCATGTTTTTCAGAAAAAAATATGATAATAGCTTGTTTCAAAGCGACGCTTCTTTTGTGCTACAAGATTTCATCCAATCGTGAGACAGCAAAACAATAGCCAAACAAGGCTTCTAGTTTTCTATGTTCCCCACATGACAGTTCTGTTGCATTAAGTATTAGAATAGTTTTCACTATAAAGGGATAAACTAGCCAACTAGAGTTAAATCAATGTACTACATAGTGAAGTTATAGTGGATTTTTGTGTTTTGACCAATGAAGTGAGCGCTTTTAGGTTACCGTTCACCTTGAGCGGTGTTTTCAGTTTTCTGTATGTAACTCCGTTAATACGCATCAAATACCCACAAACCTATATACCAATTGAAAGCTTATGAAATTATCTAGATGATGGTAAATATATCTTTTAAAAATTTTTGTTTGTAACTTAATGCAAGCTTCGTAATTCAAACTAACTACTTCACTTCTAGATGTCAATGCGGCTGTCAGCTTCAATTTATGCCATTTGTATTTTGTTTATCAGTTTTAGTACTATTTGCGCTCCGTTTCCGTCCTGGCGATTTTTGTTTGAAATCGTCTTCAATTTTTTGCAGGCATTTGAAGAAAACCCCCCATTTGCAGCATACAAAACTGCAATGTTTGAGTCATAAAAAATAATTGGAGCGGAATTTCAAAATTCGCCAGGACGGTTTTCATCTGCAGCTATTATTTTATAAGCTTGCCAAATTTGACGGCTTGATATTAAAAACCGAGAGAGCATTGATCGTTTGCATTGTCGCAGTTTAAGCCAAAACATGTCTCGAGAAACTCACTCCTAAATTACGTCGCACGTCGTACAATTTCACTTCCGGTAAAAACTTTCATTCTTCATACCTCGCAAACTAAAAGACGTGTTAAAATACCATTTTTGTTACTAAAAATTCATTTAATTTATGTTTATATTCTGCAAAAATCCTAATTTCGATATTTTTATTCGTTCCAACATGAGCGGTAACCTTAAACAACATCGCAATCAGCATCTTTTTGCATTCTTTGCCGTTGGCCGGTACAGTTCTTAGTCGGACCTTTACCTAAAAAAAGGCCTATTTGATATGTATCCAGATAAGCCTAGAACACAGTAAATGGCTTCGTTTCCCTAGTATTTTGTGCAAAACACCTAACTTTAGAGCAATGTATCTCTGGTCTGCCTGGTCGGATTTTGATGCGGTTTTTTTTCATCTGAAAGTACGTTTATGTTAATGACCAAAGGGATCCGAGCAGTCCTTAAGATCGAAAATCAAAGTTGAACGTTGCCTTTTTTCAGCGATTAGTTTTAAGAGCTATTTCAAAAACCAGCAGTTTTAAGGTAACTTCAAGTGCCGTTTCTTGCCTAAACCAATTAACAAACACGCGTTATTACAGTTATAGAGTAGAAGGACTTTGATATTCCTTATAAGTTGAGATTTTTTACGAATTGCGTCTCATTCTGGGGCTTAAAGCGATTTTACGAATATGCTGTGAGGATGGGGGAGTTGTTGTTATAGCCTTTGTGACAAAAGCACTTTCTTTAAAAATCAGGCAGATATATAAATATATGTATATACAGATATATAAAGGAATGGGCTTGTCCGTTTCAACAACACTTTATTTGTTTTTGAGTCAACGCGTTTTGGTAATAATACATCTTCAGGGATATCTCGATTCATATGTAAACGCAACGTTAAAACTGAATAGAGAAGGAGCACCCACCAAGCCGAGATGACTCGGTCAGGCGGACCTTCTTTCTCCATGTAAACAAGGCCTAAACTAGGAAAATGTAACAAAACACACAGTACAAGCTGTAGTTTTCAGAGGCCAGACAGACAGTTTTGGTTGACTGATGCTCAATAAAAAAGAGAAAATAATGATAAGAGAAACTTGGCAAACACGAGCAATAAAAATAGAAGACGAACACAGAAGCAGCATTAATATATATTTTTTCGTTTATTGAATCGTTTTATTTGTCTTGTGTCTGTATAAATACCACAAATACAAGTTCGTCTAAGTTTTCTAAACAATAATATTAACAGGCGATGCTGAAGTTTTAAAATGTGCTTAAACAAAAAAATGCAAGTACTGTATGGAACGTTCACACATTACATGTAGCGTACGTAACGTGACTGCCTCGTTTGTATGCACAAAAGTAGTTTTAGAAAGGGGTAAAACCGTTGCATATCGCCGTCTGTCCGTCTTCTTGTACTATAAACGAGCGTTTTATACATAATCCAGAAGTCTAATAAATATCTCTGAAACACTAGTGTTGCAGTGAACGTTAAATAAGCCTTTTCCAATTAGTACTTGAAAAACGTTGAAAAAAATGTTTGCTGTTAAGCAAAGGAAACTCTACTTATGAAATCAAACTTGATTCTGATTTTTATATGAACGTCTAATAATATTTTTGGCTGAGGTTGAATGTTCATAAATACTGAGGATTTTATCTTCAAACAACTTAAACAACGTGGTTGTTTTTTATTTATTTGAAACTGCTTTGTTCACAATGTCTGCTACCCTTTTCGGCAAGAAAACAGTATACGAAAACGATTTAAAACCGAAATTTTACATGCACATCACTGACTATGGGCCTGCGATGTTGCTCTATCAAACATCAGCCAAGAAACAAATTATTTCCATGAATTTTGCAGCCGCCGGTATCTAAAACAAAAGTTCTTCGCCTTTCCCCAGTCTTGGCTATGTTCTTAAGCTTGGTTCACACTAGCGACGGAGACGGAAACATGAAGTTCCATATAACTCTGTAAAACGTGCCCGTCGCTAGTGTGAACCAAGCTCCCTTCTTGGCCTCATGGTCTTATAAAAAGACTTTTTACAAAAAACAATATAATCAAAGGATATTGTACTGTAGTTTTACTCTACGAAATGTCAAGAAGTTAATCGGCGTTTGCTGCACGTTTTGCCTTAACGTGCAGTTGAGTGTCAGCCATGAAAATCACACGCTTTTTGCGCTTTCCTCGTCGACTTGTTGCCGTAGTAACGTAGTTGTGGCAAAAGTTGCCCTAATATGATAGTATTTACATATTTACATTTGTGTATAAAACTATATATTTTTTTTTCAATCTACCTGACAGAGTGATATAACAGCGGACTTTCTTAAGGCTTTCTGTACTTTCTCTATCCTTCCGAAAATAACAAATGGTAAATACAGTAAAGTAAAAACCTACATTTTCCAGGATAAAATAGCCTAAACAGGTAATTAAATCTTAGAATCTTACTCACAGGTTTTTACTGTTCCCTACTTATATCAACTGTAGGTAAAAGCTGAAGATAGCGCTGGCCTCCTGCTGACTATTAAATACCCTACTTCGCTGTGAGAGATCTCGCGGGGTCTTTGTCATGCGAAGGAATATCTGTGAGGAGGCTAGTCTTGGGAAACAGCGCCTTCTATTTTGGGTGAGTTGATTTTTTCATTAGCAGATAAGCCAGCATTCTCAATTTCTATCAGCAGAACATTTAACGCGAATTGATTTTTGTTTTGTCAGAAAGATATCAAAACTTTAAACAATTTTTTTAAGGTTCAAGAAAGTCCGCAAAACTGGTCAAAGTTGCAACCTCGGGGGCTCAGGGCCGATACACAAAAAACAGGTGGATTTGCCTTTCCAAGATCGATTGTCACTGGGTCTCCAAGGATGCCATAGTTGCTGTGCTTTCGCTCGATCAGCCTAGCATTAGACCCTACTAGATATGCCACAGGCACGTGCAACACTTGACTGGCTCGTAACACATGCCTCTTCGTTCCCTCCTGTTCAAGACAGAGTCCGGCCACAAGTAGTTTATTAACCAGAACGGAAGCATTAGAAGAAGGAAACCTGTAAATTCAAACGAGAAGAAAAGAAACTTGAAAAAAAATCACCAAGCCTCTCTGGACTAAAAGGTTTATTAGTGTGTGTTTGTTTGCTTGTGTCTGTCTATCTGTTTGTCTCGTTCTTGTCAATTCTCAAAAAATCTTTAAAGTTACTATTCATTTTGAAACACAAGAAAACGGTCAAGATATTATTGTTAGCCATTCACATATTAGATCTGAGATAAACATTAAACAATAGCGCAAAAAGTTGTGATATCTCAAAGACAGGACGAGATTTTAAAACAGGCAAAAAACGTTCGCTGGAAGTTTTTCAGTTTCAGTTTATTTATTTATTTAGCCAAAATAAGTAAATTTGCAATTGTACACAAACACATGTACATGTACGGTAAAAAAGTTCGAAGAATCCATAGGCGCCAAAACTGATTAAATCTCGTTGGATTAATGCTCTCCCAATTTTTAGTGTCATGCCGTCAAATTTGGCAAGTTGATAAAATAATAGTCGAAGACGAAAACCGTCCTGGCGAATTTTGAAATTCCGCTCCAATTATTTTTTATGACTCAAACAGTGCAGTTTTGTATGCTGCAAAATGGGGATTTTTCTTTAAATGCCTGCAGAAAATTAAATACGACTTCAATCAAAAATCGCCAGGGCGGAGTTAGAATAAAAATTGTGCTATATCTTACAAACAAACTAAAAATGGATCAAATTGAAACTGACAGGCGCACTGACGTCTTGAAATTGAACAAACAGTTTGAGTTATGATGCTCGCATTCGTTTACAAACTAAAATTTAAAAAAAATATTTTTACCATCACTCAGATAGTTTTATAAGCTTTCCACTGATATACAGGTTTGTGGGTGTCCGATGCGTATTAACGGAGTTACACACGGAAAACTAAAAACACCGCTCAAGGTGAACGGTAACCTTTTAAAAAGTTATCATAAGAAAACACGGCCGCCTACGAAAGTGCTATTTCGGGGTTTCGGTTGTAAAATACAAAAAAACGGCCTTTCAAAAAAACGCTGACATGTTTTTGGACTGCGAGTAGTGTCACATATGAAAAGTTAATTCACTGGTGCCATCAAATCCAGAATGTCCGACTTGGAACTCCGGAAAGGGAACACAAAGGTCGGATAACAAGGCGTTCGTTCTTGTTATTTGTTTGAAACTACACAACAAAAATTTTACAGCGATTTAGAGAGTTTAATTAAGCTTTTCGGTGATATATAGGTTTATAGAGTTTAATATTTCATGAAGAAATGCTCGGTGAGCCGAAAACACCGCTAAAACTGAACAGTAACCTAAACATGCAAACGTTAACAACACTCACATTAACATGGATATACCTGTATCAGATTTACATAGATAGACCAAATTTACAGTCCCTGTAAAGTAACCGTAAAACGACTTGCTTTCTTGGTCCAGCAAAGTCTTACAAGTTATTTAGTCTACCTGTACATTTCTATGTCCACCAACCACCAAAACACATCAGCTGAATTGTTTTGCAAATTTTTAACATACTATAATCTTAATGCTCAAATATGTATCTGTGATTTAAAATACATGTACATGCAAGTTCTATGTACATAGATGTATACACTGTTGACCAACCTGCAGACAATATTGAAAATATTCCAAATGATAAACTCAAGAGGTACAGTTCTGGTGTGTTTTCTTTCTGTGAAATGAGAAAAAGGGACAGATCAGAAAGCAGACAAAAACTAACAGCAAAACAAATTGTAAAAAAATTCATGTACCCAACAGATCCTTAACATTTCAAGCTTAGTGAAGTGTCAAGCTGATTCAGAAAAAAACCCCACAGGGCCAGCCCTGCCCCCAACCCCAATCTCCTCGTCTCTTTTAGTCAACAAGTTTGATATATAAACACTGAAAGACAAAAATCGACACTTTTTTTGCAATGATCAAATAAGCAGCACAACTTAGCATTTTTGTTTTGACTACAGAAAACTCAATTATATTGCTATCAAAGACCTTTATCCCCTTCCACATTTAGCATAAACTGAATATAGCTTGTCCATTAGGGTAAAAGATTAACTTTGGACAGAACATACACAAAAAATATTTAAGCGGTGCTTTCATGAACAATTTATATATATTATCAGTACATGAAATTAAGAATGTTAATTAATATCTAAGCTACATGTAAAATTAATACGAAAGTGGTTACAAATCATGTTCTTACACAAACTTTCGATGACACCACCGAAGCAAACAGCACCATCCCCATCAACAAGGAACCAAACCCATAGAAGTGGAATGCAATCTTAAGTTGCCATGGCACAGGTTCCATCATTGCGAACAGGAATGTAAAGGCTGATAAAATGAGTGAAAGACATTAGTTTGAAATTTTACCAACAGAAGTTAAAATAGCTAATTAAATGTACACTTAACATCAAGGGTTACAAACAAGATATGTTTTTCGCCTGTATGATTTGGTGTCGAGCTATTTTAAGGCTCCTACTATAAGTTTCTGAAAACCATTGGTCTTTGGGACCTTCAGTCTCTATAACTAGGTAAAGAAAATTGAAATTTCTGCACCCTTTTTGGATTTTGTTAAATTTTTGTGGATCAATTAAGCATCCTGAGTGATTAATGGGAACCCTGTGTTTTTGTGTAAGCTTTCAAGAAGGGCTAAGGTTCGCAATATCACCTGCTGTACACCAGACCAGGGTTTGAAAAACATATTACATATCAAATCCTGTGGTTCATTGCTTTACAATATATGATTATGTATGTCACCTTTGAAGGTGCTTCATTTCTGGAAAGCTTATTTTCTGCTCCCTGCACATTTTTGAAACCTGTTGACTGTTCCTTTTTTCATAAACCTCACTGAATTGGCCACTTGTCTAGTTCAAGAAAATACCCTTCACTATAGAGAAGATTGAAAGGGAAATAGAGGCAGTGAGATTCAATTACAATGGAAAGTTATTATTTGGTGAATTGATGAACTCTATCTCATCCCCCTGCACACTAAAAAGTTTAAGAAATACACAGAGAACAAGAAAAGCACACTCAGTCATTAGAATGAAGAAACTGAACCAAATGTCAAAACAAAAAACCAGTAGATAGTACTCAAAAGAAAATCTTTTTTGACCATATGTTATGCAAAATTGCATCTATAGGTGACTTTGATACCCACTTTATTGGTCATTTAGAACTATAGCCAGCATGAGTTACTACTGCAGAATTTTCAGCAGACAATTTGTATACTGTAACCTTACGCTGTTTGCATCAAACACTCTATACAGAACAGAAAAAAAAATTAAAAGTGGCTTTGGAACCGGCATCAGATGTACAGTTCTTAGCAATATCAGGTGGAGAGTTTCACAGGTTAGCTATTCTGTTATTCAAGTAAGAGTCATGAAAACAGGAAGTTCGAGTACTTCTGGGGGTTTTAAAAATCAAAAATATTTTACTCACCAATCATTGCAAAGCTGAAGACAACACATGAAATGCAGATGTTAAGTAGTGGTTGATCACAGTAGAGTGAGCTTTTTTTCCTATGGTGGGTAAAAAAGGGGGTTATTTTTCATCTGTCCAGATATTAAATATTTTGTTTATATATAGCACCAAATGCAGCATTGTTGGCTGCAGTTCTGTTAGATGCAAGTTCTCAAAGAACAGTTTTAATTTAAATTAGCCAGTTAGATGTAAATTTTCAAAGAACAGTTTCAATTTAAATAAGCCAGTTTGGCATTTCATTTTAAGAAATACATGCGCATATTGGGATAAATTAAAATAGTCATAAAACTTAACAAAGGAACGTTAATGACTTCTCATCCCGCTTCATTGCATTCCTTTAAACTTCATGAATTTTACATTTTATTCCGACGTGCGCATGTATTTCTGAAATGTCGAACTGGCTTATTTTCTTGCAGTAGCTGCTAACTTATTTAAAAGTACCTATTAACCAGGTCTGCTGGTTCAGTGGTATACCGTGAAAGGTATACCCAAAGAAGAAAATATAGTGCTAAAATTAGGCACACAAGCCTCATCAGGCACAAACTGATACTAACACCTTTTTTAGAGCCTAGATGGGCCAGTTATCAAAATGTCATGTTGAATGGTGTGAGGTTTTAATCAACTGAATATATATTATTGCAAAATGATAAAATGATGGTGGTGCTCTGGTGCCATTTGCATATGTGAGTTGAGTCACTCATCTGATTCATGAATGTCTAAAACTGTTATACGGTAGTTGTTACTGTACTAAATAACGGTGAAAACTGTTGGGTTATGTTTGACATACCAAGCAAGGTCCCTGTAATCGTTCAATTGATTTGCAGTGACAGTACATTGTTTCCTTCTTTTTAAACCAACTCAGGGCTCATTGTCACTTGTACATAAAACATAACCCGAACTGATCCTGTCAACAGTCTAGGAGAAATGAAGGCAATTGCTTATACCTCAATTTTTTGAAAAGATCGTCAAATGCACTTCACTGATCTGGGATTACTTCTAGTTTCATTCAAACAAGTCTAAAAACAAATACATACATCCTCTTCATTGCTGAACCAATTATTGCTGAGAAAAAAAATGATTTAAGAACTACATGTAGTTTCACAATCATAAAGGGCTCTTTACATGTAATTCAATAGACACATCTAAAAATGCCTATGCTGTTAAAGCACAAACCTGCAACTTACACTAATGGTACATAAATTTGAGGAACCAGAAACATCATTGAAAACAAAATGACAGCAACTCGCCTGTAAAATAAAAACCATCAATTCAATTAAATAATCTACAATGATTCATGTAATTAGAAATAAATTGTACCAGACTAGAGGTTACCTTAGCAAATTATGCAATGTGTTATATATTATTACAATAAACTCCTGCAAATTATAATTGATAACTCAGTTGTCCTCTTAGCAACTGGCTTCAGAGTTTACTTGCCAAAATCAGACATCAAGTATTCAATAAAATTTAAACCAATACAGTGAACACCATGATATAAAAACTACCATATTTATAACAAATTTCTGTGTGTTTGCCTAAAATTTTTAATGTGGCTGACTTACATACAAGAGGAGGCTTATAATTGGAACATTATGTATGTTATCAGGTAGGTTGGCATATAATTATATACAGCCACTCTCCAATGTTAATGTTGTTATTTTTCATATACAGCATTTATAAGCAGTGGAAAGGCAAAATGGAATCGTACTTCTGTCACAAGAATTTGCCACCCTCAGATTTCTCATGCAATGAGTTTTTTTCCAACCCAAGATAAACATTACCACCAATTCGATGAACCTTGCATTCGAGGAGTGATTGTACACTAATACAATGGGGGTTTACAGTGTAATTTTATCTTTTATCAAGGGAGGCTTTAATGAGGGATTTACAATAATTTTTATTATATTGCTGTTACAGGTGTCAGATACACAAATTAAGCAAATTAAAATTGTTATTGTCAATACTATACTCCCAACCCCTATTAAGCTTCCACTCCCCCCCCTACCTGACATCCCCAGGCCACACACACGCCATCCCAAACACATTTAAACCAAACAGGTTTCAAATGTTAATGGGGCCTAAGATACCCTGTGAGCAGAGAAATCTCATATCCCCACGAAAAACGTTTTCGTTGAGTAATCACTTATGAGAAATATCTGCTAGCAGTTGGAACACTGCAAAAAGATAACCCAAATAAGTATTATACTTACTGTAGTTTGCAAGGGTTAAACATTTAGTGAAGTAAAAACAAAACAATATGGTAGCACGTACACTCTTTCCTTAAATCACTGTAGCTTGGTTTAATATATAATTATAATTACAGTGCCTGTGAGTGTGATCTCATGAACAACGTGAGGTGAAATAAAGTACTTGTTGTTGCCGTCGGTTCTGTGTTTTCAGTGGAAGAGTCAACCAGTACTTACACTCTGGTTCTGTTGTCCTTGGGAAACCATCTTGTTAAGTGGTACGCGCAGTGAGCAATAAAATAAAACCACATAGTTTTCTTCTTCCAAAAATCAAACCAAGATTTTCACAACGTCAAAACTGTTGCCACAACAATGATTGCTACTTGAGTGTCGCTATGCACCTTCCATTTCCTCTGTCAACGCCAATCCTTTACAGAACAAAAATCAGACGTCTTATTTGTACGTTTTACAGTAGCTGTTTTCTGTCAGGAACACTTGCTCGGTTTCTGCCAAGCTGCAATCGCATTTCCGAACATGCATCAAAAAGCAGGTTTTCGAAAGTCAACAGAGCAATGACCGCAGCGATTCAGGAATCTCTCAGAGAAACTCGGTTTTCTAACAACGGAGTTGATTGGTAGTTTGCATAACTGACCAATGGGTGCTTTCGTTAGGAACTTATTGAAATCTGGTACCCGGGCTCTTCCCGGACGACTGAACGATCGGCCAAACTTTCAAGATGGCGGAAACCAAGGGATCTGCGCTCATCATTTTGGCAGAGGGTGCAGAAGAAATGGAGGCAGTTATTACAGCTGACGTACTCAGAAGGGGAAAGGTAGAACTGAGAAGTCTTTGTATCTATCTTTTGCATATTCTACTTGGCTGGCATGAATGATCGAATCTCCCGGTACGGTGTGTGAAATACGAGCAGGGATTTCTGAAACCCCCAAATGTTATCTATTTGAAAAACGTGGCTACTCTTGTATTTAGCGATGCAGTACAAGCAGCCCTGCCCAAACTTCTATTAAAATTATTGATTATTTAAATGTTATTTTTATAATTATTAATTTTGAATTTTGTTGTTATTGTAATTAATAATAATAATTTTTATTGTTTTTATTATATTTATTATTATCAATATAAATGATAATAATAATTATATATGTTTATTATAATCATGTAACCCTTTTATTCAACATATACTATTATTTTTATTATTAATATTAATGCCATAATAATTATTAATTATTAGGCCAAACAAAACAGTTCCAGTTCCTTATCGGCACTTGCATTTCAAATAAACTGTGCGTTTTGACTTGTATTTAATTGAGATGATGTTAGATACAAAAGGTTTACATTTCTGGGTTCTTTTAATACTTGATAAGAGCCTAATGATTGCTGATCAGATGCTTAATGTCATTTTCTGCCATAAACATGTACATGTACTGTAACAGTTACATATTTTGAAAATAATGGGCAATTATTTGGTTTGAATGTACACACTTATGAAGATGTTGATGATTTTCAAGGGCTGCTTAGTTATTTAAACTAAAACAGTAATAATTATAATGAGTAACTGCCTGCAATTTTTTTTTGCTTTTGAAATAAATGATTATAAACTGGGATTTTTTGTTTGGTTTAATGTCTAGCATTCAATTATTTTTCAAAAAAAGTTAATGTAGTATATTGTTGTCTTGATATAGGTAAAGACTGTCATAGGAGGCTTGTCAGGCTGTGAACCTGTTGTGTGTAGTCGACAAGTGATGGTTCAACCTGACATGAGTCTTGAGGATGCAGTTAAACAGGTTTGACTTGCTTATTGTCACATGTTTGGTGTATAGAAAATCCCAACATTAAAGACAAGAGTGCGCTATAAAATTTTATAAGCCTCTCCCTCTCAATATAATTT
>JAOBRG010376289.1:0-11465 GCA_027574985.1 Umimayanthus nakama
GGGGGGGACCAAGACATCTTTTCTCACTAGCTCTTTACACGCAATTTTATTTATAAGAACCAGTAACTTTTGGCTCAGGCTGGGATGTTCTTAATGTTTTGGCGCTTTCAGCCTCAGAATGTTCTTAAATTGTTCTTATTACAGATATTTTCAAACAGTGAATTACTTTCCCGGAACAAACATGTAAAAAAGCACTAAGAAATATGTCGGTTTGCCCGCCGGCGAACGTGACGAGCTTGTTTATCACTTTTCCAGCACCCGACGACTAAGCTAAATTCTGACCAGTTCTGTTTCTTTGTACAGTTCAATTTGTCTACAGGGTTTAATAAGTTTCTTTTTCTGATCAAAATTTCAGCCTGCTGATTGTTCTTAGCTTGTTCTAAGGTTTTCGGCAACTCTCAGCCTGGGTGTTTTCTTGTAAGGAAAAAGCGTGTATGAATTTCAAAATACTGGGGAGGGGCACCCGGTCCCCGCCCCCCTCCCCCCTGCTTCGTGGTCCCTGTTGTTTTATTTCACGATTAATAGACATCGTGTGATATTTGCTTACCAACTCTTTCAATACATCTTCATTTTGTTAGAAAAGGGCTGACAGAGACCACAATTACTTTGTGTCGACTGCCATTGGAAAGGACTGGAATGCAAGCTTCCAAAGGTTCGATATTCATGTAAGAACTCTTACTCGCTTTCCACTTATCTTTTCTGGAAAATAGCTCGTTCTGGCTTCTTTAAATGGAAAGGTCGAAGCCGCGCGCGTAAACTTTTTCCATCGCAACTGTCCAAATTCTTGCGTATTTGCCAACCAGAGCGGGAGAACTGAGCGCTTCTGATCCATTCGGGTCAGCACTGAAGTTATGAGAACTCCGAGCTAGTCGAATCTAGACTGCGAGCAGTCCCTGTTCCTTTTCTCGTGAGTTCCGGTCGAGCCGCTAGGTTTCCGCGCGCAAGCGTTCGCGATGTCTATTCGCGGCCCGACGAACTAAAGAGAAAAAATAGTGAAAGCTCGCAGTCTAGTCGGATCGGCCAGACTGGATAAAATTAAAACGCCCTATTTAGTTTCTTTTCATTCCTTTAAGCTTGTCCTTCATTTTGTTGTTTTTCGAAGGGATCCGTTAATTTTCGAGCGATCTGAAGCTGATATGAACTGTATTCAGAAATTCTCCACGTTACGAGTGCTTTCCGATAAGACCAACAAACTATTTAAAAACACACATACTTTATTAAAATATTTCTATGGCTACAAATGACTCTATACAAGTAATATTCCGTCCCGTAAAGTGCAAAAATACAAGTACGATCGGTGCGACATGATGCCAATTTCTGGCAACTAGAAACCAACACAAAATTTAAACCTAATGCACCTCGATGAACCGCAAACTAAATTTTCAAAAGCCACCTATTGTAATAAATATATTATACACCCGTTTATAAGGACATTCAAATGAAACGCACGCCTTCTTGTCGGAATAGTTCCCACTTATAAGCCCCGTCTTGATTAAAGCCCATTCATTTGCTAATGGATATATTATTACGGATATAAGCCCGTCTCTGTATAGTTTTTTAACTTTCATTCTATTCCGTTCCATTTGTTCCAGTCGCACAAGCCGGTTTTATAGATGTTCTTGAAATAAATTGTCCGTTTATTGTGACGCACAATAAATGTATTATGATTGTAACTCAAAATGCAATGGTACGTTAGCTTTCGTTTCTCGGATAAGTTTTGTCTCGTCGTTCCGAAACCCTTTTTTCCTCCGCTTGTAAGCCCCCCCGGATATAAGCCCCCTCCCCCCCCCCCCGTTTATAAGCCCACCAAAAACCCTTTTTGAAGTAATATAAGCCCTGGGCTTATAAGTAGGATTTTACGGCATGGTATATTCGGTTGATGCAAAACCTACAGTATAGGTAAACATCCACTAACATACTTCTGGTTTTGCGATCGGTAAACAAGTGGAAAATCGAGGGTGGTGCTCGATATACCAAGTGAGATGCCATCGTTCATGGTTTCATAGTGACAGCACACTGTTGCGTTCTTTGTGACGAAATTTAGGGCTCATTGTCACTTGGCGTATCGAACATAACCCGAAAATCGAGTGAGTCTAGGTACTGTGAAACGGAACAACTCCCCACTCCCCACCCCCAACGACTCTCAACCGCTTCCCCATAAAAGAACCGTGAAGCGGCAGTTATTTATCTATTCGATACAAAATCTAAAAGTTACGCATGCTGTGGTGTGCTACAAAAAACACTATAGTTGAAGCAACCGCAATTTGTAACTCTGGAAATCGCGATAGATACCGGGACATATCAATAGTTGTACATTTCCATGCAAAAGTATGACCTCAAAAGGTACTATAAAGTACAATGTGTACTCGCTGTGCAAAATATATAGTCCCTAAAATTTGCTGAATAAATATACATGTATCTATCTACACTTGACTTGTCCTATATGTAAGCAATCCCACATTTCTCCAGGTTGGGTCTTTCAATCATCTCACATTCTGATCCTGAACGAACTGTAGGAGAAAGAACACGTCTTTCAGATATGCAGCAGCAAATGGTATGGTATGGTATGTTATGGTATTGTATTGTATTGTATGTTAAAATGTATGGTATGATATTGTACTGTATGGTATTGTATGGTTTGGTATGGTATGTTATGGTTTTGTATGGTATAGTATGGTTAGGAATGGTGTGGTGACCTTTACTTATAGAATAGGGCGGCCCATTTAGCAACGAGGCTGTTGTCCAAATGGAAAATAACACTTGTACAAAACTCCCAATGGAAAATAACACTTGTACAAAACTTTCCAGACACACAAAAAACGCAATCTGGTTTTATGCCTCCCTCGAAAATTTGCTGGAAGTTTTTATCCGTACACTTTTTATTTTCCCTCTTATGTGGTTTTTTTATTACTACAAAAAAGGGAAAAAAGAGGCTTCCTCAGTTCTCGTTTGTTACGTCTTTTTACACTTTGTTTCGGAGTTGTAGTGCACTAATCGGTAGGCAACAGGTAAATATGTTTATCAACCTCCTGCTATGTAGTTAACCCCCCCCTTACTGTGTTGCAGAAAGACTTAACATTTTCCTTTGTATCCCTCCCTTAAGGCACGACCCGCCCCACTCCAAGATGACAAGGTCAATCAGTTAGGAAGTTCATCCAGTGCACAAAAACAAACTCCAAGTTCTTGAGCCCTTAACGATCTAAAAAGGAAAGTTAGAACCTCTTTTAAAATATCAATCATGGTTTATCAATAAACTGGCAGTTTTGACAAGGGACTCCCCACCCTCATACTCCTAAATTTGCCATCACCTACCACCTCTTACGAGCAAGGATACTGTTATAGATAGACTAAGAATTACTGATAATCTTGAGTTTCTTGTGACGGATGCCTTCCTTTGTTCAATAATCAGCTTTTCAAACGAAACGGCTCAGTTGTAACGGAAGTCTTAGCAATGCACGAAGACCTGTCCAACCAACCCCACCCCCCTCCCCCCTCCCCCCCATAAAGGGACAAACTACACATAGCCACTATAAACTGAACTTACTTTACAAAATCTGGGGCTTTTGAAATGACGTGCTCGAATTCTGCAAACGACAACTGGTTGTCCTCATCCAGATCTGCTTCTTCGAATATCTGAAATTGGGAGTAAATTTGGGTTGTTGAATCTACAATGTATTTGGCATTTGTGCATCTTACACTGCTAACTAAATTCGGAACTACGCAGATTTCATGGTCCCGTGAAACTATGTCACACCTAAACAGGCGGACTAATTTGTGGGGAAGGAACTGCATGAGTGAGTCATGAGGCTACTGTAGCTCTTAACATAACACATTAGCCACACGCCTTCGAGCAGGGATACAGAGGGAAGCCCGACTTGCGGCCAATGGCACTAAACTTAAAGTGAACCCTGCATCCGTTCCAAACTTCACATCAGATGGAACCACTTGAAACTCGGAAACATGTACAGACAGAACCGAATAAAACAAATAAAGTATATATAGTAAACATAAGTCCAAGTTAAGCAAGACACATGCATAACAAAAAATAAACACATCTTTCTTCAAAGGACTAGAATACGAGATACCAGCTTTACAGTTTTAACCTGAAGCAACCGCTACAAAATACAAAACAATGCTGTAAAGACTCATGTTACGGTATCTATTTGAACATGTACTGCATTTACAGAACATTTACACAACTATGACTCAGCTATTGTTCACCAGCGGGTCACACGTTCCACTGTATGGCTGATAAAAATACAGTTTAAAAGAAAAATTAAATTATAAATATTGCGTTTCTCTAGCACAACTATGATTGGAAGGCAGTCGTTTATTTAAGGTTTACCAGAAATTTTCAAGCTTTATGGAATTAGGAGGAACAGTGTGCCCAGTGGTTATTACAACGTGTGACACCACGTCTAGACGCTATGTAGGTAAACGATTGCACGTGATTGACACACCTGTTTTCTGACGATGTTTATGTCGTAAAAGTGTCTCGCTTTACCTACGTTCATAAATATTTACATTACTGATTCGTATTATTGAAAGTCAAACAAAAAACAATAAATACAGTCAATATTTCTGGAGGGTTTTTGCCGAAAAAATGTATAAATGGTATGCTGCTCGACAGTTTTACAGGTGCCCTTCAGTGCAATATAAACTTCCTCTTTTACAGTCTGTACTTTGGAGTGTATGACGACGAAAACACGAATTAAGGAGTAAAATAAGCCCATCTGACCTTTTCTCGCTTGATGAAACGGCCGAAAGACCACAAATATTGCTAAACCAAAATACTATTAGAGTAAACGCGTTTTTTTTATCAGTGGATTGCGTGTTTGCTCAGTCGTGTTTACAGCCGTTTCAGACTGAAACAGGTTGACATGTATACGTTAATGGGAACACAACGTACAAAAAAGATTTTAGGAGGTCTATATATTTCCCTTAGTGCCATCCACTCACAGCATTGTTTCGTGCACGAAGCAAAGGAAATCAACGAAGCAGAAGACGAAGTAGTTTTGACAAAATAGGTCAAGAAGCAGTTCGGCAATGATTGCGACCTAAACGTTCAGTTTTAGTCTCAGTTCAGTTTATTCGTTTAGTCAAATAATTAGTACATTGATTATAAGAGTGGCGAGGGAGACCATAGCAACCCCAAGGCTTATACGAGATGGTCCCCCTTTAGTGCTTTTAGTTGTTATTAGTAGATATACATGCAAACATGATGGCTACTACAAATTTATAAAAGATGTTTGAAATATAGTAATTGTGAATTTGTTAGTCTTTTTATTTACAAATATAAATATATGGGCACAAGTCACAAAACAACAAAGACGCAATTTGTGAAAACATAGGTCATAGCTGTACAAACAGGTGCATGGGTGTGTTTATGTGTGTCTCTCTCCGTATGCCAGCGAGTTTACAGGGAACACAAATTTCTATTTATTACGTCCTCGAATAAATTTAGAGTTTACAACCGACAGAGTTTACATGTTCATAAACGCACCTGGCAGGCAAAACTTTTCGTGCTATTAGATGCAGTTAGATACAAGAAACAAAATGGCTGTCGTTACAAGCAAGCTTCAGATTTCAAAGAATCAAAGAATAGGAAACATGTCCTCAGATTGTGCGAGATAGTAAAACCGCAATTACTGCCAAATGCAAAAGGATCACTTTATTTCTCCGCGGTTCCAGTATCAAAAGTATATTTTATCATATTGGACGACACATTCTTGAATCGCATTTTATTAGTACCGCTGTGGTTAAAGGGCGCAAAACCCTTGGAGCTTTCACGCTTGACAACTCCACTGGGAGTCGAAAACAACTTACAAACAAGAATATAGTCCGTATACATCCGAGTGAAATGATGTGTTTATATCTGTCTCGGTGTATATCTGAACGTGTGTTGAATGTGTAAAACTGATAAAGTTTTCTATATAATGAACACTTTCCTCTGTAATTTCCAGTAACATAAAGCACCCGCCTATACGCATGGGCAATTTCACACAAATTTAAATACCATAAGGTTCTGGAAAATTTACTCAAAAGACAATATTTCGTTTACACGATTTACATTCTATTATTAATTTTTAACAAACAAACAACCCTGAGAGCAGGTTTAAGCATTTCTAAAGCATCCAAAAAAATGAGTAAATTGCATTTTGGACGTGTTAATTTAATTAACGTTAGTTTACATCGAATTTTTAAATCCTTCCCGCGACTCGCGTCTAAAGCAGTTATTAAACATAGTACACGAAACTTAACCATTAATGCAAGAAACAGATATAAATCTGATAAAGTTATTAAAAGCAATATTTGTTTTTCAAAAATGCGCTTTGTTTACAATAGCAATGGGAAAAGACCAACAAACTTGCAGCCGACAAAAAAACTTTACGAATGGCATACAAATAGCATCATCCGTTTCGATCAAGAATAGACTCGAACTAGCTTGGGTTGATCTCAATTTTTTTCTTTAAGTTGATCTCTGTACTTACAAATAACGCAAATAGTTTGCAAATGCTAATCGTGGCGGAACTGTCTGCGCTTGATGCATAGCAAATTTTAAAAGACTTACAACTGGGTTGTTTCCTTTTTAAATATCCAGTTAATAAAATAAAATAAAATAAAACAAAACAAAATGCATAGATCAAAACACTTACTGTGAAAGATGTCGTTAAATTTATTCAAGTCAAGCTGTAAGTAAGTATTAAATGATTGTGATTTTCTGAGCAGTTTGTAACGGAAATACTCATGATAGGCTCAGCCAACCAACAAATTTATACCTGAAAAGAAGGAAATTCGGAACCGCCCAACACGAAGTAAATATACGACAGAATGGTTGCATAATCGAACAGGTGCATGTTTTGCAGCATCCAAGGTGCAGTAATGACTGTGTCAGACTTTGACACACACACCACGAGGAGTAAATAGACTGAACTCAAAACAACAACAGCAAACAAGAATGTGTGTACGTGGATTTTTTTCCAGGTTAACAAGAAAGAAGTCCCAGGGCACCTGGTTTCTGGAAAGTCAACTACGCAAATGCCACACACTCCTCGACTTAACATCGTTCGGTGTTGGTGCGATGATGAACGTCGGTCTATACGTGATGGTCGGCCAACTAGCAAACGATGTTGCGGGCCCGTCATTGGTAATAGCTATCTTGATCGGCGCTGCAGCGGCCTCGTTAGCGGCGCTTTGCTTCTCCGAGTTTGTGTCGCAAATTTCAACGGCAGGCTCAGCTTACAGCTACACATACAACTCGATGGGAGAGATCTGGGCGTTCATAGTTGGATGGAGTTTGCTCCTGAGATATGCTATCGATGCCGCTATACTTGCAAGATCATGTAGTGCTTATATCAACTCTCTATCCAGAGGAGCTATCTACGACTTCTTCACTAACGAAGTAGCGAACTGGCACGAGTTAATCATAGGCGCTTATCCTGACTTTCTGGCTCTAGCAGTATCTGTGGCTACCTTGATTATTGCGTGCTTGGGAGTAAATTACTCAC
Organism: Umimayanthus nakama; assembly: GCA_027574985.1. Classification (NCBI taxonomy): domain Eukaryota; kingdom Metazoa; phylum Cnidaria; class Anthozoa; order Zoantharia; family Parazoanthidae; genus Umimayanthus; species Umimayanthus nakama. The sequence goes on from JAOBRG010376289.1 coordinate 7,509, forward strand.
GCAAAGTAATGAACTGCGTGACAGCTCTTAACATTACTGTTGCACTGTTTATCGTTGTCAGCTCTTTGCCCTTTCTGGATTGTTCCAACTGGTCAACAGTTGATAAATTCGCACCTCACGGCGTGGCTGGAGTATTAACAAGCCACAACGACATGTTTTTACTGTTTTGCTGGGTTCGACTGTGTTCTCACAGCCAGCGAAGAAACTTTAGATCCTAAAAGAACCGTTCCACGTGGTCTTTTCCTAGCCATTGGTATTGTCCTTCTGGCATACTTGTCTGTTTCGTCTGTTATAACACTAATGGTTCCGTTTGACAGTCTGATTTCGTCAGCCAATCTGATGACAGAAGCCTTTACAAGTAAGAGGTTTCACCCAGCAAGGTATATAATCAGCGTTGGCGCCTTGAGTGCAATGTTGGGAGGGCTGTTTTCTCGCGTGTTTTCTGCATCCCGGATACTTTATTACATGTCGTGCGACGGACTAATGTTTTGCGTGTTCACCAAAGTACACAAGAGGACAAGAGTACCTCTTCCATCTCTCCTGTGTTGTGGATTTATAATCGTAATGTTGGCACTCTTCTTAAAGATAACAGAACTAGTTGAGCTAGTTTCTCTCTGCTGTCTGCTCTCATACACAATGGTAGCTGTATCAGTAATGATAAATCACTACGAACCAAGTAATCCTGCCGCAAAAAGTGACTCAAGCACTGATCAAGACCAAGGACAGGAAATTGCTCAAAACCATGGCAAGAAAAACGAGGCAGCTGACTCTAACTCAGGCACAATGTTCCTTAAGAAATTCCTCCCAGAAAGAGACTTTGATAAAGATCATGTTGATGATTTCACTTCAACTACCGACTCCAGTTCATCAAAGCTACGCTGTGCACCACTTGTTAGGAGCAACTTGGTAGGTGTCCTTTCACTGGCTCTGATTGGTCTGTGCGTCGTGTTGCGCAGCAACTGGTGGTACACACCGCTGTACAGGGTTCTTGCAATACAAGTGACTGCAGTCTTGTCAGTGATTTCTCTCGGTTGTCTGTTGAAACTTCGTCAACAGCCTTCAAACCGCACAAGATTTCCGTTCATGGTCCCTGTAGTACCGTATGTGTCCGTGCTCAGCATGTTTATAAATCTGTTTCTGATAACCGGGCTGCCATACTCCACCTACATCAAGTTTACTGTATGGATTATAAGTGGTATGTACATGTCATACTCCATTTTAGGAAGGTGTGTTAGATTTCACATTGTCGTTTTATAAATTAAGCTTGACTGCAGACTCAAAATTATACAGCATTGACTTATCTCTTCTCGGTATTTCATTTAAACTGAAAAAATTCAAACTTTCAAAAAAAACAAACCATTCACTAGTTAAATTAAAATTCTTTTCAACATTATATGAGAAAAATGTGGAAAGAGCTATAATACTATTTAGTAAATTTGCACTGGTTATTATCGAAAATGGCGCGCGCTGTTGGTCGAGAACTTCGTTCTCTCTCGCTATAATTACTGCTAGTTACGCAATTTGCATCTAAAGCTTGGGCTACCTGTGGTCACCTCAGGCTCTGTGAATATCGCGACAGCTCAACTTCCTATCGGTGACTATTCGCCGATACTCACGTCGCTTTCGATGACTAATTGTTAATTAAACCAGATCAACATACATGTATGATCTTTAGAAAATATCTATGAGCTCCAGGCACTTAAATTTATTTACAACTGTCCGCATAAACAGCCAACTTACAAAGAATAAGTACGTCTTTCTCCAAATATGTTTGAAAGGAACGTACAGTGACAAGTTAAGAGAATTTAGCAGCTACACATCATATGTCGCTTTGGAGCTGAAATAGTTTAAAACACCGTAAGCCTAAGAGTAACAAGTTTCATATGAAATACACCTACAGCTGAGGACAAGGTGAAGCTTAATATATACTTTAATAATTATAATATTAATAGTATAATATAATATAATCTACCTTGATCCATTGTGTTTAAATGGTTAATATGTAATGTACAGGTACTACAGCATATACTTATACAAAAGAGGTAAAACATCATATACTGATTACTTATTAACTTTCAGGTTTGATGGTCTATTTTGGCTACAGCTACAGTCACAGTGTCGAAGGACACCGACCGAGAACTGAACAGTATCAACCGAAGAGTCGGGTGACATACCAGACATTCCCATCATAGAACAGAGATCACCTCAACAGCCACAACACTTAATTGCAACAACGGACATCTTTAATAGCAAAGAAGAAGAACAGCCGCTCATGTACTCGTGGTGTGCTGCTCAATCACTAGTTCAACCTCCTGTACAAGAAACTACCTCACTAGCGAAGTTGAGTTGAATGATTGGCCTTGCCTGTAAGGGGTTGTTATTTTTTTTCATCATTCTCACGAGCGGTACAAAACCCGCGCTGGGGGGAGGGGGTTCAAGGCCAATAAACTCTTTTTCCAGCAAAATCATTATTTTATTGCTTTCTTATTCATTTGCTTTTGGGGGGAGGGAGGGGGTTTGAAAAGAGCATGTTTTGCACGCTCTTGAAAATGATAAAAAAATATGGACCAACCCTAACTCATGGCATATTTTTGAAGACATTTCACTAGTTTTCCAGATAAAAAACACAAAATGTTGAGGAATTCAAAATTTTTAAAAATATATGAACTGAAAAAAAGTCCAGGTAATTCTTGTTTGGAGTGTTAAGAAGTTTTTTTTTAATTTTAAAAAGTTTAGGAAGTTTGTGTTTTGTATATTTAGTAGTAATATTTAAGTTCTGCACTATTAATATAAATAATAGTGACTCAAGCCGTTGACAAAGGTTGCTTGAGTCCAATGATTCATTTAGCAAAATAAAACATCTGAATCACCCTAAGCTAATATGCCACTCTTTTCCACAAGTGTATGGGTTCTTTTAGTCTCCAGACAAAAGGTCGAGAGACTAGGCGAATTGCTTAACATCCCTGTCCATGAACAGTATGGCAACAGAAGGTCACCCACGGAAGACTGCGGCTGCTGTTTAACAACTGAGTTATGTTTCTGGTCATTGACGTTAAAAGTGAGTCTCCATTAGAACATGCCTCTTGGTTTCTTGTTAAGGAATCTCACAACTAACAAGAATGAGAATTTCACAACACATAACTTCTAAACATAATTATTTCGGAGTAAAAGAGCTAGTCAGAGCAGCCTCATTAAAAATTAAAAACAAGGTACTTGTTGTGTTATTAAGTCGTTGGCTAGAACTTCTGAAAACAATGTTAAGGCTGTCCTGTATCAATCTAATTAAAATGTTAAATAATCATTTTTTTCTTAAACACTTGCAACGTACAGTCTGTCAATAAGTACTCACCTTTTCAATAAGTGCTTGCATGTTCTCATTTGACAGCTTCTGTTCTCCACACAATCTTGAGATAACTTTCTTTAAATCATTCTCACACACATAATCATCCTCATTGAAATCTGGGGAACACAAATATTGTACAAAACATCTCAACACTCATATCTATCAACAAAAAATAATATACTAACTAAAGTTGATTTGTGTACGCTAGCTGATGTATTCACAACAAGTGTTGGAATAAAGTAGCCAACTAATTTGTGTCTTCCATGGTCATACAGTCAGTCACGCAAGAGTACCACATATCACAACCTCATGCTTGTTTTACTATTATAGAGTAAAAAATAAAGGTTCCTGAGAGATTGAGCTGCTTGCAGGGTAAATTTATTTATTAAATATTTAGTACATTATTTAAACAGAAATTCTAGTTCAGCAAAGCTGGTTTAAATGGAGATCTGTAAAATAATATCAGGGCATCTGGCAGGATGCGGCGATGTGGAATCGCATCCTACGGTAAAATCCGCGTCCGCCGCATCCTGAGAACATTTCCGCATAATTTTGAAAAATTATCAAATAATATGGACTAAGATACTATATACTTTCTTTACGAAGATGGAGTT
>JAOBRG010376300.1:0-11464 GCA_027574985.1 Umimayanthus nakama
GCCGAGATGGCCCTGGGAACAAGGTTGGTCACAGGGTCAGATTAGCTGGATATATGTATTAAGGGCCCGGTTATTCAAACATGATAAAGCCTAATCCTTGATTAATTCTTAATAAAACCTATAGAGTTAGCCTAACCTCCTCCGCAGGCGTCTCTTGTGTTTCACGATTTTGTAAGAAAATTGCCGGAAACTTGATAGACAGAGATGAGTGATGGCAGATGAGAGTCGCACGCTGGTGATGGGTGGTAATTGATAGCTATGGGAAGGTCGGTGCAGATGAACAAATAATCGAGTAGGTGGGGGAGGATCTGGGGAAGAGAGAAAAAGTAAGGCCCCAGGCCGCATCTCGCGCCTCGCTCTGCTCGGCGCTAGTATTATTTCTACTCGACATCGTATAACTCCCGAAAGACGACTGACAGTTAACCCAGGGCCCGGCTATATCACATATACATTCAAAGCCCGATAAGTAATAACCCTTCATCAACTCTTAAAAGAACTTGTTAGGGGGCCGACGGAAAATTGACTTGTTAACGCTTACCGTTCTAACCCCCTCCCCCCTCGGCTCTCCTTAACGTCCACTCGAGCTCAATATTTCCATTTAAAATGATAGAATACTATATGTATAATTACATTTCTCTTCCTGGAAGTGCATTTTTCTCTCCAAAAACAAAATAAAAAGATCGAAAACATTCTGTGAATCCATAGTTGATAGAGTGAAATGGTTGGGAAACAAGGCAGCGTACAATGCTGCTTTGTTTTGTGCTGAACAAACCGTGACCGTGCACATTGTTTGGTTCAATGTGTCAGCCCAAATGCTTTTACTGGTCAGTTGCTAAAATGCATATCTATACCTTTGGTGTTTTGTGCAGGGTCGAGGACAACGAACAAAAGAAACACAGAACAAAAGTTAAAACATATCACAAAGAAACTATTAAGTTTCCTAACCAGTTCGCTATATCAACTATGGCGAGTCTATTGGGAATAGCAATACGATCATGCTCGCGCTCGATGAATGTTTGCTGTATTTTATACCTTGATGAGTTGTGAAGGGCAATCGTTGTCTTTATAAATCCTTTTCCAGCACAACTTGAAGCTTTACAACAAGCTGTATTTGTTTTGAAACAGCCAGTTACCAGATCATTTTATCCTTCACGAACGTTTTTATCGTTTTCTTGTTTCAAGAGTTCCTCTAACCGTCAGACTCCCTCTTCCCCCCTTAACGACCATTGGACGTTAAGCGTTAACAAATCAATTTCCGACGACCTCTTAGTTAATCCACGGCCCGGTTATTCAAAGCCTGACAATTACTAATCCTTGATTAACTCCTGTTATTAAATACAGTCCGATAGTTATTCGATTTCAAGAAATTTGATGGTTCGGTGGTCACCGGTTATCAGCTCATATTCTAATGATTGACTATATATGGAAAACACATGGTTGTGAAGCTGTTATGAGACACTTTGACTCAACGAAAACGGAAGCTGGCTATATTTAAGTCGGCAGCTTCTTCAGACACAACTTATTTTTAAACAAACATTTGCCGGTGAAAAACAATTTGTTGTTGTTATAATAAAACTGTAACTAATAAAACAATTATTCTACTCAACCTTCGAATAACAGATTTGCGCCCATCTATTATTTATCAGCTAATATTCAGTGCGGTCTCGTAGAATAATAGTTAAATAAAATCTTAAACCCATGGCTCGATTGTTCAAAGCCCGATAACTACTTCCCTTTCTTTTTTCTTTGGTTAGAATTCCCAAATTTTACACTATAGAAGTCGGTTGTCCCTCTGTTACCAAATCTGCCCAACAATTATTAATCCTAATATAACAGAAACACAGCTGAAATGTATGACCAGTCCATGCTCTCAGTCAAAGACAGTTCAGTATAATTTATTCAAATGTATCAGACTTTCAAGTCCGTCAGCTATAACAGAGCTACACTTGACTTCACTGTGATGGCCTTGTTACACCAAGCACTATTTCTCATAGCTAGGAATGCAGGCTACTGATTGACCAGCAGTGATTGCATACAATAAGTGCAATTCTTACAGCTGCTCTCTGCTTCGTTAAACGGTAAGTCGCTCGTGTAACACACACCGTGTGCCTGGAATCGCAACGAAAAACTGCGAGAACGATTCTGTAACTTTTGCGACGTTGCTAGCTCAGTTGCAGCATAATTGTACGTGTTTCCCTCATTCCACAAAGCTCTGCTATTGTCCGTAAACAGCAGGAAAAAAGTCTTTGCCTGGTGTAACAGGGCATCACACACGGTTTCCTATTTTACAGTTTCTTTGATAAATATCCCTATGGCAGGCCTTGATAGCTAAATGCGGTGTTAAGACACATTTCGAAACTTATGATCCAAATAGCTTTGCCTCCATTAACAAGCCCAAAACTTTTCCAGGGAATAACTGTAATTTTATAATAAGTTCATAAACCAGTTAGATTCGTGTTCTTTTTCTACCGGCCTCAGAACTGAACGAACTTGTAGTATTGGAAATGATTCAGTGCCACCTGTAATGCGAGTTACCCCTAATAATTCACCTTCCTATCATAGTTTAAGTTATTTTTATCCTTCTAGCTCGAACATATTTGACATAAATAAAACAAAATATACATCAGGGTTATCCAGTTATTTAGGACCACATTTGCTGTTTTATGCAAACCATCGCGGTATTGTCTTACTCTCCCATGTGGCAAAATTGAACTTTTTCTCTTCGAAACTACACCGAAACACAGCAAATGGTCCAAGAGGTAAAACGAAATTGCCGACTACTTACAGACTCTGTCGTTAATGCTTATTCAAGTACGCAAACAATGCCACTTTAAAAATTAACCTGTCCTCTGCGTTTCAGGTACTTGTGCATGAGAACAAACTTGTCCTGCCCGGCGGTTTATCGAATCTCCTGGCTCACTAGTATCTCCCTAGGTGCTTACCGCCCACCCCCCCCCCTTCTGCCTGTTACTCTCATTTAACGTTTAACGACTACAGCAAGTGTTTTCTTTTCTGACGCAAAAAACTTGTGAAACAAGTTCAATGGTTGTTAGCCAACCCACGCAGCCACCGCTGACCACATCAAACCCAACTATATAATAAACTAGCAAGACTACATACTTATGTTTATCAGTATTTGTTAGAATTTGTCAACCCTTTCAATCCCATTCAGTTTATCAGTGTCTATCTTCTCCCTACAGTATCAATACTGCAAAAAAGTCGATGGAATGTGAGAATGAAGAAATTGATCCACTCTACATCGTATAAGATGATATGTAAATTCTCCCAAAATGTTTATAAAAAACTAATGCGTGTAGACAGTAATGAGAATTTAGCAATACATCATCCGGTATTTCCGGGAGTGAAAGGGTTAAGAACAGTGTAATTGTCCATTGTCCACTGGTTCTGCAGAAGTGTCTAAAAGGTTTTCCTGTGGACCGCCCTCGCTCCTTCCTCGTCATACTCTTTCTTGGAAACCCACATCTTTTTAAACGTGTCCAGTGAAGCCAAAATGGAACCCCTGTGAGACAGCAGGAAGGAATCAAAACAAGTGAGGGAAAGGGGGTCTCTCACCTTGCTGCTTGTCTGTCTGTCTGTCTACCTGTCTTCCATCAATCAATCAATCAGTCAATCAATCACTCACTCACTCACTCAGTCAACCTTTTAATCAACTGTTATAATCACTTAATCAGTCAAATCGCCACCAAAAACACTTACCTGAGTCGTTATCCTTTCAATATTATTTGTAAAATAAACGGCACAAGAGTTTTTTTTATTGTATCAGCTTGTTTATGTTTTGCTATTTCTAGTCACAAAATCACAGGTTCATAGACCCGTAAGTTTTTTGTCAGTTTGCTTCACTTTCGTTCCAAAACAACTTTGCCTAGGTAAAGCTCTAGGATAGTAATTACTGCAATGCAGCATCAGCCCAATAAAAGAGTGTAAAATGTGTTCCAGTTTATGAAGTAAAGCTGCCAAAGTTTTCATGTCACGACTAGTGCTGAATTGACCGCTCAACTGCACTGCTCTTTCCTAGCCAAGTTTATTGATATTAGTAAGTAGACATCACTGCTAAACAGTAATCTAGAAACTCTAAAATGCACATATCCAGCAAACAAACTTTTCTCCTTTGACTAACAGTTACTCAAGTTTTTTTCAGCACTCCATCTTTCTGCTGGTTCTATAGAACTGTTAGGACTTACCCAATCCAACAGGAGTATAATCTCTCTTGAGGTGCTGATATCTAAAACAAAAAAAGTAAAGTAGAACGCATGATGATCAAGGTTGTCCAGTACTTGGAGTTATATTGAACTCAAACCTGACACAAGATTCCCATTTTATGAACTCTCTTTATATCATTAGCAGCTTACCCTGATCTTAATATCTTTTGGTGCTAGTTTCTTTACTTCGCTGAGCAGTCGGTCACCAAAACCTAAAAAACAAGATAAATTACAAAAACATGGGTACAAGTATGTCAACTAGTTAATAAGACCCCTTTTAGTTTGTTGTTATTCAGGGTTCACACAGAAAAGTAGGCAATAAATGTCAATGACTTTTACCAACTAAGAGTAACTTTAATTTTCCATTACTCAGTAATGCTGAAAAGCCAGCCTTTTGGTGTTCAGTGGCCAGGAGAATTTTCTAGTTTTCAAGCAGCATGAATTCTTTTGACCAAAAAATGAAACCTTGTGGCTTCTTCGGGACCTCTGCCTAAAATCCACAACTTTGCTAGGCCCGGTAAACATATTAAAATTTTTCAAATTCTATGACTTTTCATAGCAATCTGAACCCTGTTATTGTTTTACTGTGAAACTTGCTTACCTGGGTGACTATCATTTGAAAAAATATTGAAATAAAGATCGCCCTACAATAATCAAGGCAAAAGTGTTGATCTCACAAGGCGCAAGCTCATCACTCACCTTTAAACAAGGTTGAGCCACCAGAGAGAATAATGTTTGAGTACAAAACTCTTCGTAGATCCATGTCAGACTTTTGAATCGCAAATGCTAGAACCTGAGAACAGAAACCAAAAATGGCAACATTGACTAAAATATTGATGGTTGCATAAAATAAGTTTTATCACAGCAGGACAAAGGGGCAATTCAGTTCACCCGGTATAGAGGCACAAGTTTGCTATCCCAAGAGAAAATGGCACAAGACCTCAAAACTCCAAATAAGGGAGGTCTATTGTAATTAAACGAGAGTCCAAAAACACACAACACTTCAATAAATCTCTGCATAAAATAGCTCAGCTGCTTACCTCGTGAATTCCTTCACACTCTTCCCCAATGAGGTCAGGTCTAAACAGCAGTTCAGGAGCTCTAAACCTCGCTGGACCAACCTGAAGGGAATGTTACATGTACTTGGAGCGACACTTTGTCCAATAAAAACCACATATATATTTTCTTGGAAGAACAGTGTGCAAACAGTGTGAGTTTAAAAGGTTTGAAAACTTTGTTGCTATAGGTACATGCATACACAGTACAGAAGAGCAAGATTCAGACATTCAAATTAATTCTGTTAAACTGCATGATCTTCTTACCTCTAAACTGCTGCCATCAGGTAATGTGTACTGTATTCTTTCACTTTCCAGTGATTCCTGTAACAAACCATTTTGGAACTCTGACTAAATTGCCTTGCACATGCATAATCACAATAAACAAAAGCAACGACAAAGTTAATAATATATTAAATTCGATACCTCTTTTTGTGGATTTAAAGCAAGATAACACGATCGCTGCAAAAAAAGTATAAAATTTTGTATCAGTGTCATTAGTGATAGTATTGTCCAGAGACATCCTTGAGGGCCCCTTGATCACCCTGAAGTTGGAGCAAGCTTTACAGAGAACTGGTACATGTAAGAACAGTGACTAAATGCAACAAATAAACTAATCTATACAGGGGCAGGTGCAGCTCAGTTGGTTAATGCATGGCATTCAGCGCTTCAGGTTCCCAGTTTGATCTTTGGTGAGTCCAATATCTGTTTCGAGTTTTTTCTAATGATTGTTGCTCTAACTTTAAATACCTGTAAAACGGAGCACTGACAGAGGAAGGGGGATAAAGTGTGCACTAAGGGCAGCAACTTATCAGCTACTTGGTGCCCTAAGTAATGTTAAACTCATTATAAGAAAGTTGCTTTACCCTTTTTGTACCTTTTAAATGTTTTTATTAACTGTTAAAATATTGAAACCCCACAACTACTCATGTGGCATATTATACACCATCTTTTTGCATTCATCAACACCAATCTCAACTAGTCATTGCAGGTTTACTAAACTTTTGATCAGACTGTAAAATAGGTACTTGACTGTGTTACGAAGTGTCGTCCTTGCATACACAACTTTGATCTACATGAAAACTAACATAAAATCCAAACTATTAAACCAAACTCACCAACAGCTTAAAATAAAGACAACAAAATTAATGTGACAATGCACATCAATGTGCACAAACTTCCAAACACTACAAACTAACACTTCTAACCACAAGGAATCACATCCGACAAACAGGAAAACTGAATATTCCCATAGAAAAAAAATTAACTGTTATATTTTAATATTAAATACCTCTTTTATTGTCCTGACTATTTCCATTTCAGAAGATGAACGGAAGTTATGCCCCTCTTTTCTCAGTAAAAGCCGTAGGTACCTTGTTACATCCCTGGTAACACAGAATTCATTATCATGATTTTATTCATTATAAAACACTTGCCCCATTAGTACAGCCATCCATTTAATATGGGACTAAAACCCAATCCAACAGATTAATGTGGTTGTCGTCCCTTCAGTTACACTAAAATTGCATAAATTTATCTGTTGGAATGGGATTTGTTTGCTTGGTACATTATTCACTCTTTGAACAATGGGACACAGACCTAGAATCCATGGGGACACCTAACAACTTGCAGTACTTAGCAGTCAACCATAACTGTACACATGTACAATAATTATATGTAACACATGCTATGTCCAGGACAACCTTCGGCAACTACTACAAGTAACCACAATTTTTTCACAAAGAACAATCAAATAACCATATTCACATTATCTTATAAAATAAATGTACACTTAAATGAAGGTAAAACATTACAACTGGTGAATTGTTCCTCACCTGCCAGCAATATCTGTTCTCATTATGGAGTGCGGCATTGCAAAACCTTCATAAATTGGAACCGAGTGAGTGACGCCATCCCCTGCATCGAGAACCACACCTGTTGTACGACCTGTTGCATATCTGCAAGATCAAGACAAACACTTGTAAACTATCTGAAGATACCCCTTAGGGTTATGAGGTAACACCAGGTTTTCAACTATTGATTGGGAAAACTTGTAAGAAACAAACTTTCTGGAAAACCATATAAAGAGAATTTGAACAATTACAATGAACATAGTTGCTGCACACAAACATGGAGATAATTTTTTTATGTTCCTTGCACAAAAAACAGTTGTTTTTAAATCTTAAGTGACATTTTACATTGCTTTTAAAAAGCATTTTCAACATTAAAATTAGTAGCATTCCTAAAAGCACTCAACAGTGGTTGATATCAGGAAGTAAGGGAAAAGCAGTTTACACCACCACAAGGACTGACTGTCAGGGAAAGCTGGTCTAGCCAATGGAAAAATTTTGCTTACATACTAATCTAGCTGTATAAAAACACTTGCTGCAACAGCACAGAAACTTGCAGTATCAGAGAAAACCATTAGTTAACTAGTACTGCATTAATACATATTCTTTTTTATCAAGGATCTGAAAAATGAAGTCAGAAACACTTACAAACTAAGAACAGCTTGCATTGATATGAACAGAGCAGGAACGTTGAATGTCTCAAAGAACACCTACAGTCAAGCAAATCAAAATCATTAATTTTCTATCAGTACAAATCAAGATACATTATTTACACTGCTAACTACAAGTAAGACAACTTTGGTCTTAAAGTGAGTGATGCTCAATCATTTTTTCTCAGTACGGTTAAGATATTTTGAATGCAACAACCAGTTTAAAAGGAGTAAATTGTATTTCCCAACAATACAATTTATAAAAGAAGATGGAGCAAACATTAAAATTTGGCGCCAAGTCTCAACCCTACAGCTCAAAAATGTTTAAACCCTCTCAGTCCAAACATGCCATATGATGTATGGCTGAATTCTCCTTAATTGTCTCAGTCTAGATACACAGTAGTTTCCTTGTAATCAGGCACCTGGGAGAATTTTGATTTTCATCATTCTTAAATACATTCATGTAGCTCTGTATTAACATTGGCTTTATTCTCATCTTAGTATGAATAACATAAAGAGAATTCACATACTGATAAACTGTCTGGGGCTCAAGGGGTTTAGCAAGACAGGAGCCTCAAAAAGGCCATCTCACCTCTGCTGCTTTCTCTCTGTTTTTTCTTGGGTTCAAGGGAGCCTCGGTCAGTAGGACTGGGTGCTAGAGTAATGAAAAATGCCTCAACTATCATTTTAACTATCATTCTATTTAATAGTTACTACTGAAAACAAAAAAAAATTGGAATAACCTCAAAGTTAAATTTCTTCAAATATTAGTGCAACTTAACCCTTTAAACAGGCCAGCTATTTTGCAACACATATACAGGCAAGGGGGAGGGGGGGGTTCGTTGAACCCCCCAAGATTTATGAAACGGTTAAAAATATGAACATGCCCTTTGGCATGCAATTAGTGAAGTAAAGTAAAGTTAAGTGGTGCATTTACATAGCGCCTTTTCCATGTAACATGTTCAAAGGCGCTTTACAATGATCGGTTTAGTTTATGAACCATTAATTAATTAATTTGCATAGTAACAATCATAACTTAATTAGTTACTGTTGCCATGGTAACAAAAACAAAAATCCAAGATGGCCACCATCTTGGATTTTTGATTTTCGAGATTTTGCTTAAAATTAAGAAATTTTATTGGAAACAGATAGAAAACAACGTTTTATATGCCAAAACTACGAAATAAGTAGAAAAAATATGAATAACTGCGAGTTTTTAATCATTTTTATTCAAAAAGTTGAAACTTTGACAGCAAACTCTGACTTCGGACAATTGGTATGATGACATCATCAATGATGACATCACTTTTAAAATTAATGTCAAAAGATGTGTTAATTAACAAGGAACAGTTATGCAAAAGTGTTTGGCAATTGGTTTACGGGAAAAAATCTAAGACCATGAAAATCTGCTCAAAAAAGGTGGCTTCAAATTTTTGTTTCTTGATACACTAAAAAACAATATTCAAACTGCATTTTCTTAGTACACAGAATGCGCAGCTTACACAACCAATGACAATACTAACTAAAGTAACTATATTATCATGTACATCTAAAGAATGAATAGTGTCAAAGTCAGTTGACTTTTGACCTGGCAGAGGGAGGCATTGGGGTTATTGTGCAGAGTGGAAATCAAAAGATTTCATCTTAGGCAAGAAATTAACTTTGAATAAGCTCAATTTCGACAAAATACTTTTCGCTTAACACCAATAGGCATGAAAAGTGAATTGAGTAAGTTTCTCAAAAGTCAAAGTCAACTTTCAGGTAGCCCCTCTCCTTGAACCTTGAACCTACGCCCCCCCCCCCAAAAAAAAAGCCACCACTATCCTCCCCTCAACCCTGACTCTAACTGTGGCATTACAATGGAACCCTGTCTTATGGCCACCCCATTTAAATAATCATCTTAATATTACAGCTAATATTTTTTGTCCCAGGAAAATGACCATATATTTTCTTACTTGTGTAAGAGAAGTTACGGTAATACAGCCAACATCCACATTTTGAAAATCCCAGTTGACCTGAATAACCCAGTGTTGAAAATAACTTTTTCCAACCTTGCTCAAATTTGCCGGCTATTTTCAAAAATCAAGATATCTACTACTTTTTTTGTGCACACTCTATGAAATTTTTGAAGAAAAACAGCCTGTAATGGTCAATATGTTGTGAGCTTGTAGCCCACAGCCGCCCAAACTTCTAACCCTCCAATCCTTTTTAGTTTATCCCTGATTATACAGCTTATCATGCCAAAATTGAAAAATAAAAAAAAAGATAAGGCAGCCAGTTCCATTTACATGTGTCACTAAGTTATCAAACTGTTAAACAACTTAAGAAAGTAAACAATACACTTCCCAGTCGGCCTGAAAAACACCTTGAGAGTGAATAACAAATTGTTCAGGAGTTCTGAGTTCGACTCCTTTTTTATGTCATTCCTCAAAGCATGAAATTTGATCTTACCCAGTCAACCTGGTAAATTTTCTTAGGCTCATCTGTGGCTGTATTGATGGGTTTCACTGTAGCTAATATTTCAACCACAAAAAAGCAACAGATACAGTACATAATTATGTTCCCTACCTCTTCTGAGAAAGTTTGGAGCTGATCCTTCGAATATATGTACTGTTAAATTTTAAAAAATATATTATCAGTACTTCACTCAAAGCATTCAACATTTTTGTTTTCAACAGACACAACGAAAAATCTTAAAAGTTTAAAAAAGGAAAAACAACCATTAGACCTAAAATGATGTACATTCAACATAATTTTATACACTGTCATTTTGACAGTCCACAGAAACGGTAAAGGGCAAGTACTTTTCTCATACACAGCACTACGGTATTTGGTGAAAATCCCAAATACTTGGCTGGTTTTCAGAGACTGAGGGGAGCCATTTAAATTTCAATTTTTAAGAGTTTTGTTTGGTACCTGAAATTTTCTGGTTTATTTCTTTGGGGTATTTAACCATGGTATTGCTATTGAACTTTAAACAGTTAACCACTGACTGTACTTCACCTGCCATATTCTTTCCATATCATTCCAATCTCTAACAATGCCATGCTGGAAAACAAACACAGAATAGATTACTTTGAAGGTAAGAAACATCTCATTACGGCCAAGCACTTCCTCTTTGAGCAGAGCACTACATATGCTGCACATGGGTAAGTACCAGGGTTCAGTGACAATTGAAATTTAAGACACATTTAGCGGCTAAAATACTTTACTTTCAGTAAATAATTTTACATACAAAGAGTCTTACTATTGAACAAACTCACCTCCATAGGATATCTGATGTTTAAAAGACCTCTGTGTTCCTACAAAGTTGAAAATGATTGCTCAGCAACAAAAGTTGCAAAACAGTAAATCAAATCTATGAGGAATTTACAATACTGACTAAAGTGATAACTGATAGATCTCTACCAGTCCAAAAAAAAGACTTATTGTAACAAAACAAAATCCAACTTTGTGTTAAATGAAGTTTTAAACTTTACTACCAAATATTAAAAGGTTAAATTGTTTTTAAACAATAATTTTAGACATCAAATAAAAAGAATTGTAAACAAGTGACACTGCATTCCTACATGTAGAATGTGTATTAAGTTGTTGTTATAATCATAATTTTTTCAACGAAAAAATCAGTGTTCAAAGTACAAGGTTAACCATTTTAGGTTCAAATTATTTTCATTTGTACATAGTTATAT
>JAOBRG010376311.1:0-11463 GCA_027574985.1 Umimayanthus nakama
AAATGAACGCTCGCCAAGCATCTTGTTGCTTATTAAAAGATCGCACGCCATCGCACGCCAACAGTTTGCGAGGCGTGCGATGTCCAGCACGCCTGCTTTTAATCTCAGTGAGAGGCCTGCTTAATACTGAAAAATGTAGACTGTGTCAGACTGTCAGATGGTTAGTTCATCCCCTGCTGCAGGGTACATGCATTAGGCATTCATCTGGCCCACAAACTTTCACTTTTGCTTTGAAGAGAAGAACGATTTCACTAAGTTATTGCCTTAAATAAGTATGCCCCTTAGTTCTCGGTCTGTAAATCTGAAGTTTTCTCCTACTTTTCATCTCTTGTTGGTTCTCAATATGCACCCCACTTTAGCAATTTATGCAATGTTTATGGCAACACCAGGAGTTAGAAGGTCAAACAATTATAGTCTTGTTTAATCTTTAGAATAGACTTACCATATACCACATGTCATTAAACTTTGGATCAACTGGTACTCCATCTCTTTTGAACCTATGAAGCACTTTCTGCTGCTCCGCCCATTTTACCTACAAAATACAGTGCAACATTAACTTCAATAAATATTACATATTATTATTTGGCTGCCTGATTTCGCATGCTGTGATTGGTCAATTCCAGGTCTGTAAGTAGCCATATAGACCGCTAGCTCTCAATCACCTTTTCAAAACAAGAATTATCAACAAAGCCATTTAATAAACACCATATTAGCCTAGGGGTCCATGCGGCAAGTTATGGATCCAGAGTTTGATCATTGTGTTTGCTCTTCCGTCAATGCTATGCTTGTGTCAAGCCCATTTTCATGGTGATATAACTGACATAACAGCTTTTCACTTGCGCTTCCCTTCTTGCATCGCTTGGGGAAACCAGGCTTAAAGAATGATAATATCAGACATAACTTTTGTACACTCCCAAAAAATGTACATACCTGACAAAATAAGCATGTATTACAAAAAAATAATTTATTTTAAACAGAAATATATAACAAAGTGAATGACAAGCAGTTTTCTGCATGGCTCAATGTTGTAAGCTGTTTCTTGTTTCAAAATTTATTAACTGACCATTTATTACTGAACCAACCTCCTTTTCTAGTAAGAGTCTGTCGGTCTTATTTCTGTTATGAAGCTTGTTGAACTCCTCCACATCATCGTGTCTCAAGTGGTAGTGTCCCTTAAGGTCTCCAATCTAAAGCACAAAGTTTTACACTCAATCAGCTTACACAGCTTTAAATAGCTTTTATTTACGTCTCAAGGTATTTAGCCATGGGGCTATTTGGGGAGACGGCACAGATCTCGGCATTAGAGCTGATGTTATGGAGGAAGGAAAACCAGAGAACCAAGAGAAAAACCCTCGAAGTCAGATTGAGATCAGCCAAATCTCAGCCCACATGCGAATCCCAGGGTTGGAGCCCGGGTCCGAGGAGGTGGGAGGCATGGGTGCTAACCACAAGACCAACCTGACTTCCCTTGAATCAATCTCTTTAAAACACATCCATCCTTTGAAAGAAAAATGCTACAATTTTTGACAAATGTTGCTTTACACCAATAACACAGTATATATTTAAATTTACAAAAGAAATTTTGTTTAATTACTTCATGTACAAGCGAGAAAAATTAGAATGGCAGAACAATAATATATTTTTGTTGAATAAATTGTAACTAAACATGTACATTGGGATTGGATAGCATTTTATTGAGGGTACGATAGGACAGGTGTAGCAACAGCATCAGTTGGATCTTTTAACATTTAAAGGGTTCTGTATGAAATTAAAAAATAGTTTGCAATGAACATTTCTTGGTATGATTTCATCTAGATAGTACATATACAGTACCATAAATGTAAGGTACTGTTATGATTTTGTATTAATGTGAACTTTCTTGTTGGAAAGGTAATTCATTCAAGAAAAACAGGAAACTATTAAGTGTCTTCAATATAACCAAAAGTCTTTCCACTTATTTAAAGTCGAAAATCCTGATTTAGATATTTTATCTTTGTAACAAAATTTTGTAACATGATATTGGTGTTTGCACATGCTTCACTGGGCTTACAAATAGTCTTGGTCTTAGATGGGGCTGAACCATTTAATTACATTCATTTTATTTTCAAACAAACTTCCAAGACAACTTTGTATATAATTTATGGCCTTGTAATCCACAGTTTAAAACCCTAAAAGCTTTGGACTCACGAAAATCTATGAAGAAGATGCCTTCCTCTTTGTCTGAATCAGTGGCCATGTTTTCTTTTGGAATATATTATTTATGTGGCTGGGAAGAAAAGTCGTTTGGCTAAGAAAGCCGAAAGGTAACTGGATACACAAATTAGGACTTAATACATTTCGTCAAACTCACCCGACCCAGTAAAGTAAAGCCGTGCTTCTTGGCAATCTTCGATACAACGTCTCGCTCAAACCTTGGGTCAAACTCCACTGCCCAAGTGTTTGTGAAATAACCTTCTTTACCGGCCACATCTCGCCTCCAATCCGTGATATTTCCTAAACCATTACTATAAAACGAAGCGCCTAATGCACTTCTAGAGAGCAGAGAGCAAATCAAGGAACAAGCTAACGCCGTTACGAGATTAGAGCCATTTCCCATGATTTTCGTTCGAATGGCCGAAGGTTCGCTTTGGGAGCGCGTGGCCACCGCTCTCATCGACGAAGTTGATTCGGTGAAAGAAATGGATGACATAACAATTAAATCACTCGTGTTGATGGTAGCTAGCAGGTATGGTTCAGGGTGTGACGCCGCTTGACTACGGGTGCCTCATTCATTGCTTTCACGGTTGCTTGTTCACCAACAAACCCCAGCACAGTATACATTGTATTTTGACTTTTGTTGAGTTTTGCTCCAACTCCAAGCCCAACGACCGCAATATCACGAAAATGACGCGCGCTTTCACCATTTGAAACCAATCTCTGCAATCTCTGATCTGCTCGCTCGTACGACCAACATGTTCATAAGCTCACAAAGTTTAACAAAGTCCAAAGACGAGGTACATCGACATGTTCAGTCTTACAAGCCAAACTTCATTGTTTTAACCAAGGTCCCGCGTAAAACATTTCAAATGTAAGCTCTGTGAATTGATTAAGTTACAAAAGTAGTTGACCTATTTTAAAAATGCTGTGAAGAACTTCTTCCTTTTATAAAAAAGGGCAAAACAAAAATTCGCAAAATCTGCTTGTTTGTCCGCCATTTTGAAAATTCTTCCCTTAGACGCATGCGTAATGCGAATGTGCGCTGGCAAGTTGTTTTTTGAACCGCAAGCTCAGGGAACACAACTGCATGCAAGCCTCCAGCGCGCGAAATTGCTGTTGAGGTGTGACTGTAGCAGACAGAAAAAGGGGAAACCAGAAAATTACAGAATTCAAAACCGTGCGAATTGTCACATCGCGCAACTCATGATAATCTAAGAAAACTGAAAAAAAGCTCGGGCAAAGCTATACTATCTAAACCCGCCGCCTTATTCCCTTTTGCATGCAGTGGCCGCCAACGAGCGGAGTTCTTTATTTCGGATGGTTAAGGACTGCAGAAATACTTTGAAAGCGGAGGGTTTGGGCTGTAAATATTTCTTTCTCAAGAACTCTTTATAGTATTCATTAAAGTAGGGAGAGGTGTTAGTATACAACCTGACATGGCGTTCATTGAAGCATCTGATAAATGCGCTTAAAAGTTAGAAGCCCCGCATTGATCATCGAAGACTTTGTCATGTTTTTCGTTAATTCTGACGCCCAAACAGAAAGGAAAAACTGTTTGAAAGTGCACTTTATAGTTAATACATTGTCAGAACTTTGTTTCACGCAATCAAAATTGGTGCAAATTCTTATCCACAACAGTCAGACCACAAGGACTATGATCTGTCACAGTATTTTTATGGAAGTATACTGACTGATCTTTGCATGGTCAATATCCCTCAAGTCAGTACAATTTTCTGAGTATTTATGCTCTCTAAATAAAAAAAAATGCGGAATACAGTACAAGGGTACAATAATTTATTAGCTCAGTAGTTGCATATACTTGAGCAGGTTTTCACTATAGGTAAAATACAAAGCCTTTCAAGTCAACCAAACTTGCTGCTAAATTAAAACATATCAGCCTAAAGTAGCTAAACTTTACATCTTCTTACCACGTTTCTCTTATTACCTAAGCTAAGGTCTGTTAACACAAGGTTTCTTAGATCACAACTACATATTCTATTATTAAAAAAGAATACGTTCTATCTTTATTTTGTTTCCTTATTCTAGTATCAAACTACAGTGAATTGTTTTTAGGTTGAACTGTTTGTATTACGCAATAAATTATCCATAAGTTTACCAAATAAACATCATTTTCTTCATGCTGATGTTTGTTTAGTTAGTATCCGCATTCAGTGGAATGTCTATTCCATTCACACTTTCACACAGCAATAAAAAAATTGCAGTTACGTGCAGTGTGTTTTATTAAAGGAACAAAACAGCGTCGCGCGTGTTTATGTCCAGTTTTAGAAACATACTATGACGCGGCAGGGCACGAGAAAGTGTTGAGAGAAAACGCGGATTGAATTGACTCACACATTATACAACAAAGCGGATAAAACATTCCGAAAGTTGCAATATGTGATACCATCAATACCACTCTTAAGTCTGCCCTATCAAGACTTCGGCGTTTTCGGCTTTGATGGAAATTGGGTACATAAAATGTTTCGAAAACGACTAAAGAAAACATCGGGTTGGTATTCTCAATTTTATCGAACAAACCAGCACAAGAGCTCTTGAAAACCTGTTCTATACGATTCATTAAACGTGCAGTAAATTAGAGGGTTTACTGCAGGGTGTATATAACAAAACAAGTGAGCTATAAAAATCCACTGACTTGAATCACAAGGTGAAGAGGGACCAATCATGACTAAATAAATGTTCACTGGTGCCCAAGTCACAAAAAATACAAAAACTACTGTCACTAACATGAACGTTATTCTTCTGTATTTTCGGGATCTGCGTTGTAGCTCTTCTGACGCCAAGTGGAGGTTGGCTTTCTGGCGGTGAAGAGAGATGATTATGGCTGAGTAGAGACTGGTCATGAGTATAAATGGCAGAAACGTCGCGCAACCATGGAGGAGCAAGTATTCGATTTTTAGTGCAGTTGTCATTTTCTTTGAAAACGGCCGTGAGCTGTGTGGATAGCAGTAAGGAGACTTCTTATGGTAGATGATGTTGTACCTGTATAAGTAAACTAATTATTCGATTTCCACCAAAACAGCAGCTACGTTATTTTGTTGTTATTTTTATCACAAAGAAACCCTTAAGATTTCAAGTGTGTATATACACACATATTAAAATAAAGTCAGTTTCCTCTAGTTCTTGACACTTTTCATGATCAGTCAGTTAAAATATTCCTATAATACAAAAAAATTATTCGTCAGTTATTTTTATGCTTACGACAATTTCCTATATCCCATGACAGTTTGAGACTGAAAGTGTTCTTATTTTGTTCTTAACTGCCAAATAGTTTTTAACGGCTGAAAATCAAACAAAACACCTTTAGTTTAGGTGCTCTCGTATGCTCTGATTTTCTTGTGATTTGAGGAAGACAGTGCATGTAATGACTAACATCGACATCAACAACAGCTGGGTTTTTTGTATTAAAATAAGCAGTAAAAGCACTTATTTTATGTTGTGGTGTTGAGTATGTTTGCTTCCTACGACACACCATTTCGGTTAAGCTTTAATTTTTTCTAAATTACATTTTTGTTTAGCCTCCAGGGGCGCCGGATCCAGGAATTTTTGAAAGAGGGGGCCCAGTTGGCCCGAAGCTATAAAATTCTACAAAGAGGGGGCCCAAAATCCGTTAAAATGGCTTTTGAATGCTCATTTCAGTTGTTTTCTTATAAATCTTTTACTAAAATTCCGTTAAAAGGGGGGCCCGGGCCCCCTGGGCCCCTCCCCTAAATCCGCCACTGGCCTCAGCCGATTGTTCTTCATTTGTTTTTATTTTTCAGGCCATTTGATTCTTAATTAGTTGAGTTCTCTAACACTGTGACTATGCATTACTATTTTCTAAAAGATTAAAAGTTTTTTGTGTATCGTACCTGAAGAAAAAAGTGGAAGAAAACATCGCCGCTATAATCCAAGTGAGAGCGATGAGGATGATACAACTTTTCTTGCTTTTGATTGGCTGCCTTCGCAAAGGGAAAACAATAGCGAAGAATCTTTCAACTGCAACTATCAGCAGTGTCAGAATGGAGACCATTATAGCTACGGATTCAGCGAAGGGTTGCAACTTGCATGTCACTGTTCCGAACACTCCATCAATCAGCCACAAACTTTCTGGCGTGTAAATGTTCTGTATTTTTATTGTTATACCGAACAGTGGCAAGAGCAGATCTGACAGCGCAATGTTAAGAATAAAGAAATTGATGGTTGTTCGTAACCTCTGGTTGTTACGAATCACTACGATAACAAGAGAGTTTCCAATAAGAATGAGAACTACCAGCACTAAGTACGCTGTGGTTTTGATGGCCTTCACAAGAACGGAATCCAGTAACAGATTGCAACCTGCATTTAGCCACGTTGACGAGTTGCCGAGAACGTTTGTCTGCAAACAAGGTAATTTTTAGAAATACAAAAAAAAGCCTCAGGTATTAAACTAATGAGTATAACTCTGAAAAGCTTAATTTTGACTTAAAGCCTCAGTTATCGTGTTTTTACGCACACTGCACTTAATAAGCTTTAACATCATTTTTCCCTCGTATAGAATCTACAGCCGGACTGTCTCGTAATTTCTTCGGAAGTTCCGAAGTGGCATACAGTCGGCAGTAAAAACTAACATTACACCCCTTTCTGGGATCTCTTTTCTTATGAAAAAAATAGTTCAGCTCACTGCTCACCGTTTTAAACCACTACCGACCGTCCTACTCAGTTGCATATAACATTTTAATTTGCATAAGAATATCCGAGTAAATCTCTTTGAAGAAAGACTGCAGTTCTTATGAGGGCAGAGCCCAGTCGCCATTCTCAGTTCACTACATGCATGTACCAATCAAACTTCTTAGTATTTGCTCCCAAAGATGAAAACATTTTACATTTGCTCATTTTCCCCCTCCATCTTTTCAAGTAACTCTTTGGTTTAGAGTCCTTTAATTTTTTTCTTCTCGGTATTTTGTAAATGCAATTCTCAACTGACTTTCTAGCAGTAGTTTTTGCTTAGCCTTACTAAATTCTGACGACACGGAGAAAAGTATCATTGAGAAATAACCTACCTCCGCCATAACTTCGATCGCTTTTTTCTAGCCTTCAAAGTGTAGAAAACATTGTACTAACACTTGGAGTGACTCTTGTTCACGCCGGAACCAAAACTGTGACAAAATTTTCGAACTATGTTTATCTGTGACTGCTAGTAGTGTTTGATCATATGTGAAGCATGCGAATTTGTCTAATGAACTTGGTTGCTTTCACATCAAAACAGAAATCTAACTACTTAGGTTGCAGTAGTTTCAATATTACAGAGCCAAAACAAAATATATGAAATTGCTTTTCAATGCGATGTGAAACCATTTATATTGTAAAATGCTCACATTGTGTTTTCTGATTTTAATTTGATTTGCTTTCTAACACACGGTGAAAAACATCGTTGTTATGTACTGAGATATTCTTTCTTAATATAATAAAACGGAACTAGAACTGTAAACGTTTCTAACGAAATTGTGTGTTTATGGCAGAAGTCAAACCGTTCGTTTTGCTTAATATCCGCACCAGAATACACAACCTATTATCTTTCACATAGCAGTGACAAATTTAGCTATTGTGTACAATTTGTTTTTTTACTGTGTTTCAGAAACGGAACTATAGAAAGTCGTTTCTTGCATGCAGTAAAACTGTGTATCTGTCAGAGGTGTGCATATTATTGCTTCTACTTGAAATTCATTATCTATTTTTAAACTTTAAATGCAAATTTCTTTAGATGTTCAACTCTAATAGATTGTAATTGAAACAAAATAGGGTGTTGTCTCTATAACTTCAGTCTTTCCCCATAGTAAATTGATTGACGTTTTGTTTTCACATCAATACCCGATGCATTTCTCTGTACCACAGTAAACTGATATTCAAACTTGAAAACTTTTTACAAGAAACAAATGGCTCTTGTTGCATGACTCGGGTGGACATGACAACCTGCATGTCTGATCCGCACTTGTTACTTTCCGGATTCTAAGAGTTCGTCCTTTCATTTACAAAACAGACAACATTTAGAATATATTTTCAAGCGCTTATTTCTTGCCATTGGCTGGTTCTAGGCATGTCCATAATTGTTCATTCTTAAATGGATGTTCAGTTCCCATGTAGCCTAATCGTTCTTATAAAAAATGTGGTATGTATAAGAAAACAACTGTTTTGTGTTTTTAAAGGCTGAGCCATAACCAAGAACAACTGGTTCGGCTTGAAAAAGGGCCAACATATTACAGCTCAGGACGAAGTCCAACATCCGCATGTTAGATCATATACTCTAGTATATCATAGTCACAGCCGCTTTTAAATTATGCAACTCAATACCTTGTGTAGAAGAGAACAGTAACAGGATTTACCTCGAGATATTTAGACTTTGCCACAAGTTAAGAGAGCAAAGAAACCAAGCGCGAACCGAGACTTTTGAGAAAGTCCAACCTTGAAACTGTGGAATTGTCACAGAGGCGAAAAATCTGCATGCCGCAGGCAACAACTATAAAGAACAGGTTTCGAAGCTTTCGTTGAAGCATTTAAGACCAATAATGAACATTGGCTAGGTACACTGTAGCTTTTTCTTTGAGGTTAAAAACAAATACAGAGGCGAAATGAGAAAAGGGAGAGCCGTATGGTTTAGTGTGAAAAACAAGGCTCTCCCAATAACCCTATAAATTTCTAACAAAACCAAGCCATCAGAATAAAGCAAATCGCAAATGACACGACACTCTTTAGTTTAATGAAGTGTTTCTGAGTGTGAATGTGATGAAAAACTTGTAATACATGTATATGTAATAATAAATCAAATGTTAAAAAGGAGTGGATATATGTTGCACTACTTTTTTTAATAATGAAGACAAAGTAATGGTAGTGAATCCGTTTTTCGAGTGGCACATTGAGCGGTATGAAAATCAGTTTTTGAATTTCATACGCAATAGTGTGACCGGGCGTTTACCAGTGATTTCTACTTTCAGGTAAAGATGCAATTAATTTCACAAAGAAAAACGAGTTCTCCATGCTTCCATTATACTTGGCTCTAAGTATGCCACTTTGTTAGCAGATAAGATAAACATTGGCATGTTGATATTTATGATACTTCACAGTAGCGTTTGAAGTGATGAAACTGAGTAAAAAATATGTTAGTTAAAAACAATAAAGATGAACTGACTTGATACTTTTCTTGGCACTCTTAATAAACAGACTTTTGTTCAAAGATGTCCCATTCAAATAACTTGAGGTTTGTATTGAGCACTTAAGCTGGAGTTTAACTTCGAAACATCCCTATGATTCTTTTCCGGCCGTGTCTAGGTTTTTGTGGACGGCAGGGGTAATGGGGTCTCTCTTGTAGCAGCAGAGGCGTGCATTTTACATAACTCTTCTGGGCCAGTTTTGAAGTTGAAACCCTTTTCCTCAACGTTTACAGGTCTTGGTATACCCTGTTTCTTTTTCAAACTGATGGCGGTGTGCACTCTACAATAATCCTGTGACCGCCTTTTGCAGGCTGGGCTGCTCGCTCACCGCTTTTAACCGCCAAAGGTGGCGCACCTCTTAATTTTTCCTGTGATCCTTTTTCCAACCGTTTTCACACCGTCGTGTACGCCTGCTTCTTTTTCAAGCTCATGGCGGCGCAAGCTTTGCAGCATTTTGCAGGTTGAGCTGTCCGCACGCAGCTTCTAACCGCCAAGGGTAGTAGGAGCTTTACAGTATTTCCGTGACCCTTTCTCAAACCGTTTTCAGAGCTTGGTGTTTACCAGCTGCTCTTTCGAGCTAATGCACTTTAAGGTGTTACAAGGACTCCTTCCTGCCGCTTGTCAATAAGGTGCACGCCCCTTGTAGCATACCTGCGCTATTGTTCGCGCTGTTTGCATATCGTGCCTTTAAAAACGCAAACAATCGAGTCTCTGTCTCATTCAGAAGCCCTGAGTCTGCCCCGCTCTTTATTTGGTTTGGTGGCATAAGCATTCAGTCGCGGCATTAGCAACCCGCGGTATTAAAGTTTCGCGGCATTAGCATTCAGTCGCGGCATTAGCAACCCGCGATATTAAAGTTTCGCAGCATGCATTAGCAACTCGCTGCATCAGCGTTTCGTATGTTAAACATGATCCTGAACATTGAATCTTTTACGGTTTTCGCACCACGGCGCGTAGTTTCAAGTTCACGGGTATCACATCACGGTGTTGACCATTCGTAGGTGCATTCGTGTTACGGTGTGGTACTACGCCAGCGGATACTTTCCACGAGTTTCAGGTTTGCTGCGTGGTCGGCGCGTCTTCACTAAACATCTCGTCTACCAGTGCATAGCACGGGTTGCACACTCGGACGGGCTGTTCGTACCCAAAGGCTGGAATCCTGATGAAGGACGAGTTTCAATCATTGACATTACATCTTACAATCAAAATCGGTACAGTAAAACCCACGATTAAGAACCCAAGTTTTCAGAACCCGGTTAGGCTAAAATTTGCAATTTAAACCCCCTCTATATAACAACCTCTTTAGCCTGAAATTGGGGGAAGGGTTCTTATTTTCTAACAACATTTAAAAATATTTACTTAAAGGAAATAAATATGGGATCACTCTGGATGAGTAATTGCTACATGTCAATTCTAATGTTAAAAATTACGACATGCATACAGAAAATGTTTATATTACTGTGTTTTACAGCATTATGATGTAATATAAAGTTGTTTTGACTCAAGAAATTAAAAATTCGATTAGCATTGATAATAGTACTGGTTTTGCTAACAGTTTTGATAATGGTGTTGCTATTGCTAACAGTATCTAATCTTACCAAGCGAAGAGTCACTGTAGCGGAAGTATTGGTAAAAACCCGTTGTTTTTATTATTGTTATTAACAGCATTGATAATGGTATTGCTATTGCTAAGGCTAATTGTATTGGTAATGGTGATTGAAATGGTGTTCAATTGGTAATGGTAATGATATTGGTAATGACACTAGAATTGCTAAGGGTTTTGGTATTGGACTTGCTTTTAGAATTGGTGTTGTTGTTAGTACTAGTACTGATAGGAAATATCTGCTGGTAATTCGCGACAAAATGGAGAAAGGGGAAAAATAGTTAAAACGGATGACCAGCCTTGGTCCCGTGCTTAATGGCCCGTGTAATAAAACTATTTGCTTTATGTGAAGCAAATATATCCCAAATTACGAAAGGGTTCATTTTTTTATTTTTTTTTTTATTTTTTTTTTATTTTATTTGCAACCAACACAACTACTTAACAGTTTTACAATGATTTTCTGCATAGTGATTGCAATTC
>JAOBRG010376322.1:0-11462 GCA_027574985.1 Umimayanthus nakama
AACTCGTTATTCAAATTGTTGAAATGTTTATCTTGTTTCTTAAGCCCATTGTATTTCTTAAAAGAAATTCTTAACAATAGAGCTATACTCTAACTATTGAAATGAATTTAAATTGCGCAATTCGCATCCTAGGCAGCTCTCTGCAACCCTTTAGTTTCTAGCTACCTACCATGGCCGATGTAGATGAGAAGGAAACCCTGGCCACAAATGACAATGTCGACGAGACAGAGACAGAAATCGAACCAACTGCAAAATACGATTTCGATGATCTCATCAAGCTGGTGGGAGGTTTCGGTCGGTATAACACCCTGCTGTACGCCTTCATGTGCTTGATGTCTATACCCATCGGCTTTCAGCAACTGGTTCAGGTGTTCTACGGCGCCACTCCAGTGTTTTCTTGCGTTCCATCAACCGAGAGCATCGCACTGAACCAGTCGTGTGGAGCCAGCAAGTGCTGCACAAACTGCACTTCATACTCGTATGGAACGCAGTTCACAAGCGCCGTGACAGAGGTACGCTTTTGTATTAAAACTACATTTCTTAATCAGTTAATGATCAGTTTTCTTCCACTCGACGTTTTAATTAAATACCTGGTTTTTACTAGCTACACAAGAATAAACAAAGAAACAAGCGAAAATACAACTTCTTGTATCTAATGAAGACGACCATTATCATAAATAATAGGGAACTGTTGTATTACTTTGAAAATGTTTATTTATGACTTCTTTTTTCCGTCTTGGCAAGACCACGAACGAACCCAAAACGAGTGATTTGATTTGTTGACTTAAAGTTAGTTCATGTTCCGTTTTCACGAGCAACCGCAAGAGAGACACAAGAACAAATACAATAAAAAATGTTAGGTTTGCTTCACTTCTTGTTTATTAATCAAGGCAATTTTCAGGGTGAAGTAAGAACTTCTGCTCTTGCACTAGTTTTGCGCTTGTTGTTCTTGCGTTACTAATGCTAGTGAAAACCAGGCTTTAGGGGTGGGAGGGAGGTGTTGGAAGCTGTGTGTGCTACATTTGTCTTTGAAGTCTGTGCACTTCGTTCAATATAGCACAATGACAAATAGCACTCAAATGAAACCAAGTGAAACCAAGTGAAGCCAAATTAGTTGACACAGCTCCATTTCTTTTTTTCAGTCAAACTATTGTACACTAAAGATTTTGTTAAAATAAAGCCTTGAATACAAACATAGATAAATAAAACTAAATTAGTAAATTAAACTACGGCGAACGTGCCAACATCAGATTCGTATGGAGCAAGCAGGTATATTCGTCAACAAAATATCACATACAGCCATGAAATGTAGTGCGCTTGCGGAAAAGCAAATCTTGTTTTTGTTAACCTGATACGTAAACTGGTTTTGTATTGGTCAGAAAAAACCGGTTCACTTTCAGCTTTCATCTCAATCAGATATGCTACATGTTGTTACATGCCACTGACCCCAAGATGCGACATTTATATATACTATTTTGTTAGTTTTTAAAACCGGAAGATATAATATGGTTGTACAAACTTACTCAAGTGAAATGGTCTGCTTGTCCAGGCGTCAACTTTTAGTTAATTACTTCAATACACAACATTTCTGTGCAGTGTGAGAGAGCTATTGGTATTTTACTGTAACTATTCCAACATATCAGAATTTTCATAGATATTTCCAACTTTTTGCCTCACTGATCCTCATTTGGTTAATTGGAATTATGCAGTCTAGTGACTATGTAAATTCGATACAACAGTGACTGAATTTTGTTTAACATAAGAACAACAACAATGACATATTGATCAGGAATGTCCAAGACACACTGAGAGGCTGTATTAACAGCCTAACTCGGCCCTCCTTGCTGTAGGACTAGTAATTGTTCTTAAATTGACAATCCGTCGAAGGGCTAACGCTTGGAACTCATTGAAACGTCAGCTACATAGCTTGCTACCCGGCTCGTTTGTGCCTCCCCCCCCCCCCCCAAAAAAAAAAAAAATGAGCCAGCTCTCAAGCTCAGCTACACATCAAGGCCCACAGGAGAAAAACATACCATATCACACTACTATTGTACAGAACCGAGAGATAATTTTTAAAATGGGACAAACTAATTTCACTAAAAAATAATTATTGGTTTACATCGCGTCGTACAATGATGTACTGTCATTAGTGCCAAGTATTTATCAAGTATTTATTCATTTATTCATAGAATGAATACATTTGGTAGCAAAGAGTTTTACCTTTTCAGCCCCAGCCAGTTTGTCAGCATGTATCTTCTCCTTACATTATACACAAAATTTAAGTTAATCGGTCACGAGAATAAAAAATTGATCTCACACAGAAAACTTCTGAGATGAAAAGCAAAATTCTAAGAAGGAAACTGCAGAGATACTTCAGGAGAATTTAGCAACACACCGTATGTCGTGTTTCAAGCTTAAAGGGTTAGGAAGTGCCAAGAATATGGACTTGAGGCTAACTTACACATAATATTCTAGATCATGTTTTCATGTCAAGTCGCTCTCAACTGACCGACGTTTTCAAAGTATCTGTATCCTGCTGTATCACAAGTCCAAAACAACTGAAGACTTAAAAATAACATTGAGCAACAAGCTGTATATGTTCTGTTTACTTGAGATTCGTATCGAGATTTGACTTTGAAGTGCCGAATTCTAATTAATTCATCATATGTTGCGACGTTACGAACTGATACAACTTGTCGGACAAACAGATTTTATCTATCATTGAGCTAACTAGGTTCAATGGCATTTCGTCTGAAATAACATGCCTTATGCTTGGCTCATACAATTCTGCCAGATGTTGAGGACAACTATGAACGTTTTTGCTCAACAAAAAAAATCCGTATGTATGTGGCGGGGGAAAACCTTAACAAGCTATCAACCCGACCAAAGTCATCTATCTACTAGTTATTTCACAAGGTTTCGTTCTCTTAGAAACACGTTTTACCACTGAACGATCAAACTTAATTTAATATCGTCAATAGTGACCTTGAGTCGTTATGGCTGAGCATCATGCTCAACGTTTACCTTGCCTTTGTCGGGTTTGTCGGCAAAAACTCTCTAAATCTATGGAAAATAAGTTCAAAAAGAGAAGGACGAAGATGGCATTCATCATCCTCGATTGTGCTTGTCGTGTTTCTTGGCCCAGTCACGCGAAGCAGCTTGATGGGAGCTGTACTCCACAGTCATATCGCATGCCTTTAACCGATTTTTTCGGATTGGTCGCTGACAGCGTGGCTGCATTTAACTGATTTCTTTGTCTCGCAAGCAACGAATTACTGTAAACGAAGACTTCGGGATTTGTGATCAAATCTTGTTTTTCCGTTCAAACTCTGCCAGCCATTTCCTCAGCTGAGTTACTTGGTACTAAGTTTCAATGAAAACAGTCCATAATATTTTCACTTTAATATCCAAGCCCAAAAGCATGCGATTGGGGCTTCGCACAAGATCAGGCCAACAACGCATGCGATCAGCTTTCATATTTAAGTAGCGAACGAAGAAAACTAAAACTCATCGCCGAATTTTAAACTCGACTCCCTACGGGCCGAGTAATGAGTGTTTTGGCGGTCGTCTAAAAAAGCGATGCACTCTGGCACTGGAATCCTACAAACGGGTTGCAATGCGCATGTGGTTTCGTTTTCACGTTCTGGTTCCATGCAAACGGGCGCAACAATGTTGCGCTACACTTCGTCGGTCACATAACAATGGCAATGTTGGGACTTGTTGCGTCAAAAGTTTGATCAGTTTCAAACTATACGCAACGAGTGCCAATAAGTGCCAACATTGTTGTGGTACCATGCAAACAGACGCAATATGTTGGGCCCGACAGTGTTGCGTGTTGTCGGCCAACAATGTTGCATCCGCTTGCATGGGCCTTAAAGGAGGGACCATGATGCGGGAGGGGGGGATACATTGAGTGGAAAAAAATATTCCGTAAACTGACAACTCCCAACACTCCCCCCCCCCCCCCCACCAATAGACACACAAACACACACACTCTATCACTTTTCTAATGGTCTGCAATATATTCAATTAAGTTAAGGCCCCCTTTCAGGACTCGGTTTTGTTCGGAACTTTTGCCTTCGTTTACAACGTATGTACATGTCGACCCGGTGCGACTATCGAGATGAATTCGCTGTGGAACGACTTGTATAGGAATAAGATAAGAACCGCACAGATCGAAAAGCCAAAATGAACATGGAGCTGGAATGAAACTTGCTCCGACATCATGTAGACACTGCCTAAGCTTACCCCTAAGTCATTAAGACCAACACGACAGCTCTTCGAAATGATTAAGTATCGGATCACCAACGAAGCACTACACCTCCAATGTCAACTTCTAGCTGTTATGATGGTGATGATGATGATAATGATGATGGTAATAACTTGACGATAATGTTGATGATGACGGAGATAATTATGCTGCCGATAATGACGGCGATAGAGAAACTTAAGGAAGATGACAAGAGCCAATCAGTAGTAGCCTCTGTTTCTACTAAATTCTTGAGTGTATTAAACCCTTTCCCGTGTAGCTTTAGTTTTAGAACGGCTTCTTTCCCGAAGGGAATATGACGTAAAACAATACACTCTGTCTAGCTCTGTTTTGATTTTGTCTTTAGCTGTGTATGTAAGAAACCTTCCCCGAGAGCTGTTTTTAATAATAAATAAATTAAGGTTACCGTTCAGCTTGAGCGGTGTTTTCAGTTTTCCGTACGTAACTCCGTTAATACGCATCGGATACCCACAAACCTATATATCAATGGAAAGCTTATAAAATTATCTAAGTGGTGGTGGAAAAATTGTTTCAAAATTTTGATTTATAAACGAATGCAAGCATCATAGTTTAAACTGTTTATTTCACTTCTAGACGTCGTCAATGCGGCTGTCAGTTTCAATTTCAACCATTTTTAGTTTGTTTATGAGATTCAGCATAATTTTTACTCTAATTCCGTCCTGGCGATTTTTAATTGAATGCGTCGTTAATTTTTTACAGGTATTTGAAAAAAATTCCTTATTTGCAGCGTACAAAACTGCCTTGATTGAGTCATAAAAAATGATTGGAGTGGAATTTCAAAATTTGCCAGGACGGTTTTCATCTTCAGCTATTGTTTTATGAACTTGCCAAATTTGACGGCATGAGGTTAAAAAAATTGACGGAGCACTGATCCTTTGGGTTGTCGCAGTTTTAGCTATAACATGTCTCGAGAAATTCACTCCTAAAGTACGCCGCACTTCATACAATTTCACTTCCGGTAAAAACTCTCGTTCGGCATATCTCGCAAACCATTCGACGTATTGAAAAACATTTTTTCCAACTAGAAGCTCATTTAATGTATTTTTATTTTCTGCAAAAATCTCAATTTCGAAATTCCAAGTCTTAGTATCGGAGATACAGGCTCCTAATGATGGGCTCTTGAGATGATGATGATGATGGTGACTACGATGTTGACGATGATGATAATTATCATAATTATGATATTAAAGATGATGCGGTGTCGTAGTTTCATTGTTCAAATGTCTGGGGGGAAACTGAACACGCATTACATTTCTTTACTCAGTGGCACCTGATATGTGACAGAGCCCACTTGAAAGCCATGACGCAAGCCGTCTATATGGCAGGGCTGCTCGTGGGCTCAATTGCGTTCAGCAGTATCTCAGATCGTTTTGGGCGGAGGATTGGCGTGTTTCTAAGCATTCTTTTCATGGTAAGTGAGTGTGTATACAAAAATGTGTGTATAAGTTGCAGGTTCGTGATATGCGCTGCAGTTGAGCTAGTACACTATGGCGTCACAGTTTGTTTACATTTTAAACCATCAATAAGACCTCCAAACTAAAAATTAGGAACTTAAGTGTTGTATACCAAAATGTTCGGTGATTTTCTGAAAACTATATCTGCACCAGGATAATTGATAATTCAAAAACATGATACAGTTGCATTGTGAAATTGAAGTATGGTAAAACAATATGCAAACCAACCATATATTGGCAACTACAAAGAATTGTGACTGTTTTTTTTTCTTTATTTTAGCTGGATTGCACTTTTTACTCGTGTTTGTTTCTTTTGTTTCTTTTTGTGTTTGTTTCTTGCGTTTATGTTTGTCTTTGCGTTTGTGTTTGTTTCCTGTATTTACATTTTTGTTTGCTTTTGTATTTGAGTTTGTTTCTTACGTTTGTGTTTACGTTTGTGTTTGCGTTTGTGTTTGTGTTTGCGTTTGTGTTTGCGATTGTGTGTGTGTTTGTTTTTGTTTTTGTGTTTGAGTTTGTTTCTTGCTTTTTTATTCTTTTGCATTCACGTCGTTGTCTTTTTATTTCTGTACTTGTGAATGTGTTTGTTGAGCTTGTATTTGTTGTATACATTTTGTTTGAAGACGAACGTATATAAGGTATGAAAGACAAAGAGATAGAAAAGTAGGAAGAGTATACCGAGGACCGGCCAGTTATCGAGCTGTAAGAAAGTGCGTGTTCATTCCAATTCCATTTCACCCCAGACCGGGTTCGGGACGGCTTCTGGTGTTGCCGACTGTCTATCAATGTTCGCGTTGTTCCGGTTCTTGGCCGGGGCAGGCACAGCTGGCTGTCTATTGGTCAGATTCGTCTACTGTATGGAGATGACTGTCACAAGGTACCGTACAGCCGCTGGCTTTGTCAGCAATATTTTTGTGGCGATCGGGTTTCTGTTGCTGTCACTACTGGGCTATCTGATCCGTGACTGGAGACACCTGATATTAGTTGTGTCCGCACCTGGACTGCCGCTGCTACTCTTCTGGTGGTAAGTTGATAACTTTAACCAAATACTAAATTCCTATTACTCGTTTCCATACATTTTCTATAAACAGTTTGGGAGAGTTTTCTTCTTCTTATACGAAGGGTTTAGAGTGGATGATTTGTTGTTTAATTCCTACAATACCTTAATGTTTATCAAGTTGACAGTGTAAGGAGAATGTGTAAGTTGATAACTCCGGGTTGGAGTCAGAACGGGTTATGAGCAATGGTTTAGCTTCTTCGCTGGGAGATTTTTAAAGGCAAGCGTTTGAAAGTTTGGCACAAACCTTTGTCTTCAAGTTATCAAGTGTATATCGCAATGAAATATTAGTTAAGATGCCTTGGAAGGAAACAAACCAAAGCAAGTACAATTATTCCGTAAGATTTTGCAAACCTTCTAATGATCTGAAAGTCGCTTGTTTTTGTTGTTGTACTTATAGCAAAAATGCTATGTTTCAGCAGCCGAGCAGAAAAACGCTAGGATGCCATTTCATTTCTAACGGCAGAAACTACTGATAAAGATTGGTTATCTATGGTTTTGAGTGTTTTTGTTTCGTTGTGTATCAAATGTGCGACTTGTTTTGCGCTAACGGGAGCTGCGTCTTTCAATGGTTTCACGAGGATATTATCGAGCCCTGTAGCCTTTTCCTACTTTAATTAGCCTTGATTCTTTATTCCAGAAGAACAAAATTTGCTTTCATTCTTCCAGTACAAAGTCTTTTATCTATACTCACGGCCATAAATTTTGGCAGGGAGGATTCTTAATAGACACTGCAAAAACCTTCAGCGATATTATTTTTGAACTTTGTGGCCGTGAGCTTTTCTGAGGTTCCAGGTTTGGTTTTTTCTATTTTTGTCAGATGTCATTTAGCGTTTGTCAAGTTTCCCTAGGATTTTGATCATTCAGTGGCAACTTGGTGGAGCAACAGTTGCATTTTGCTTTCTTCGTTTACAGTGTTACGTAGCCTTTGGCTCTTATAGTTACTCCAGTGAATCTCTTTGTTTGTAAGTATCCTGTGGAAACTCGAGGTCAAAGGTTTCCAAACAATTTCAGAGATCGGCATTTTTATTGAAGAAAGCCGTCGCACGTGACGAGCGTTCACATAGAAGTGACTACCCCTATACTTAGAACACCCGAGGGTCTAGTCCCTAAAGCGAGAAAAATTTCGCTCTACCTATCACAACAGGTTGATACCGGAGTCTCCTCGATGGCTGATGGCCGAGAACCGCCTGGACGAGGCCCAGGCCCTGCTCCAAAAATACGCCAGAATCAATGGAGCAGAGGTTGATCCTAAAACCTTGAGGACAACAATGGAGCAAGTGAAGAGAGCGGATATGACGAAGATGGAGAAAAACAAAAGGAAGTACAATGTGCGGGACTTGATTAGGACGGCTAAACTGAGAAAAAGGACAATTATTTGTGCTTTCAACTGGTAAGTTTAAACCTGGGCGTAGATGTGAACACTGGGCTTAAACAAGTAAGGTTTGGGCTGGCATATAAGTAGGCAGAAGGGGTTTGGAGATATAGGTCTAGGGGGATTACAAGTGATTGGGCCAGGTTATAATCACATTTCAGAATAAAACAGTTTGAATAAAAACGAAGCTTGGTAAAGTAGGGAAGCCGTAGTTTCGCTACCAAATTTACCTCGATGGCCCTCAATGTTTGTAACGCAAATTCGTTTACATGTGTAAATATTTCATAATGGCATCTGAAGAGTTCCGGGGAGTGTTCCCTACGTTCGGATGATAGGAATGATCGTCGTAAGTAGTTTTAGGAGTTGTAATCAGCGGCTTACCATTTTTCAGGGATTGTTAATACTGAAACAGAATCTAATAAAAAGTAAAACCGGTATTCGTTAGGATATAAAAACTTTTAGTTATCATGGGCACAGATCTTTTGAACACTTTTTTTTCATCAGTTTATGTCTAGCAATTGCAAGGACGATGATGTACTGGCTTTTTTTTATAAGAACCAGTACTTTTCGGCTCAGCCTGCTCTGTTCTTAAATTTTTGGCGATTTCAGCCTCAATCTGTTCTTAAATTGTTCTTATTTTCTGGTACTTCCACTCGGAATAATAAAACAACGCTAAAAAATACATACCTAATATTACTTCATACTGCTGAAATGATGCGAAAAAGTTTGAGACTGTCTATACATTTTCCGCGAACGTCACGAGCTTGCTTATCACTCTTCCAGTGCCCGATGACCCAGCTAACTCTAGCAGATCTTTTATACATTTACATCTCATTCTGTGTACAAAAATTAAATAAACTTTCTTAAATTTTTCTGATCAAAACTTCAGCCTGGTGATTTTTCTTAGCTTGTTCTTAATTTCTGGGCAAATCTCAGCCTGGGTGTTCTTACAAAGTTTGTTCTTATAAAGAAAAAAGCGCGTATCTTAAAACCAGTGCATCTGATAGATGGCAATAAATGGCTTTGTACTAATAAATGTTAAAAATTTATTGTTATTTTTTTATGTTAAATTTTGACCAGGGGAGATTTTGGGTGCGCAAATCAGTCTTATGGCTTAGTGTTTTGGGGTAGTTTTCTAGGCATTCCGGCGGTCACCCTATCCATTTTTCCAGAGTACCCCTCCCCCACCAGGGGAAGTGTTGTTACCAGCTTTCTGCCTAAGTCGCATCCAATGAAATAATAGTTACGTAAACTGAGTAGTGAATGCTTCGTAACAATCTTGTTCGGGATAGAAGGCGGGGGTGCTTCTTGGGAATTAATACAAAAAGCTGTTTTAAATTGATCGCCTAACCTTTTCATTCTCTACAGGTTTGTTAATGCTCTGGTTTTTTTCGGCATCAATCTCAATACAAAGAATCTCGGTGGCGATATGTATTTAAACTATTTCCTACTCGTAGTCATTGAGATCCCATCAGCACTGATTGCCTGGTTCGTTTTGCAAAGGTAAGCTACTGGTTGTAGGTGAATGTTATAAAATCAGTGAGACAGATTTCAAAATTTCTCGCTTTCTCAGCAAATCTAACCATTCAGAAATGTCTGTTTCAAGCTAAAATTGCCTAGCATGTTACAAAGCCGAATATTTCGTATAATAACAAGTATAAAACGTTAACGTAAACGTTTGAAAAAACAACAAATTGAGTGCTTTAACCCTATTCCGCCTGGGCTTTTTCAGGGTAGTTAAATCTGGGCGGGGGGGGAGGGGGGGCGGAAAGTGCCCGCGGCCCAGTACTCTAAAACTATTGATGATAATGAAACGAAATTTGGTGAAGTGGTAGACAATCATAAGCTAATTAATTTGGTGTAATTTAATTGGCGTGTGACGTCATCAATATGTCATAATGACGTCATAATAACTTTAACTATAATAACTTTATTTTGATGTTCTTTGCAGAGAATATACATTGAATGCCGAAGCCAGAGGCTTATTTGGCTTGTAGAAGTAGAGAAGACTAGAACTTAATAATATATTGATCATTTAGTAATGAGTGAAAAAAAAGAAAGAAATCTACACAAGGCACACAACTGAATAACAGGATTAATTAAGTGATACATATAATATTTAATAAAGTTTACTTATAATTCACTGGTGTTTATGAGGGATAAATAGTATTTCTTAACAATTTTTTTATAGTTATGAATTCTGAGTGACTGTCGAAACTTTGTCATAACTGCCAAAATTTTCGATTTTTACCAAAATTTTCCTAATCAAAATAGAAAAGTTTAGAGACGTTTCTGACTTTAAAAATTGGCAAATAAACGGTACAAAATGTAATTAAACTTCCTTTTTAATATAAATAATAGTATTTTAAAGAAATTGAGTAATACAAACAGAAATTTCTTCAGCGAAAGTTTGATGTTCAAACCTTACATTAGCTCTTAAACTATAGCTTTCAAATTTTATTCAAATTCCTAGTATTTAACGCTAATAGTGTAACTAAAACTGTTTTTATTCTGTTTTCAACGTTTTCAAATGCAAATTGACCGAGAAAAGCTTTCAATTTGACAAAGTGCAAAGTACACGACCGCCGTCTTGGATTTCCAAAATGGTATTGCGCAATACCTATGACGTCACAGGTCACGTGTAACATAAATTATTTTACAGGGAAAATCGATTGGTTGCCTTTGAGACTAATAGTTAGCACTTGTTTCAACGATTTTGTTAATTAATGGGGAAAATAACTGAAAAAGTCAAAAATTGAAAAAACATGGTGTTAAAAACGGTGTTGCCATGGCAACATTTTATACCCTAGAGGCAAACTTTTTCCAGAATCTTGTTCTCCAATAAATTTGAGTAAAAGTGGCCGAATTTTTTTGGTGTTACTTTAATATTAAGGAAGTTCTGGAAAGATGAATTCGGCGCGGGCCCTTTCCGCCCCCCCCCCCCCCCCTCCCAGGTGGAATAGGGTTAAAACACTTCAAAATGTGCTGTTGTGGTGAAATACGGCTTGAGCATGAATAGCGTCCCTGTAGTGGCGATGTCCACGGTATGAGTAACTATATAGCTCAGCCACACAAATAGTCAATTGAGTTTGAACCGGAGCTTGTAAGATGACAAGAACCGAAAATGATCTAATTATCTCGAATCTGCAACTTTTGTAAACATCTCTAAATTTTCTAAGTATCCGAGAAAAACATCACGATATCAGGCCCAGCGGAAGCAGTTCAGAGTTGGTCCGGCTAAAATTCATTCGAGCGCCGAAGGCGCGAGTACACTAGGGGGGTCCGGGG
>JAOBRG010376344.1:0-25995 GCA_027574985.1 Umimayanthus nakama
TGATTGACTCTAACTGGCACAGTTCATTAATTATGGTAATGTTGTTATCAAGCAACTCAGTAATAACATCACTGCAGTCATAACAAGCACTGAATTCAGACATTTTTAGCAGCCTATACTCACAATGTGGGTTACCTCTAGCGAGTCTTTTGGCAGGCAACATTTGAGCAACTTTTCCAAAATTGGGTAACTTTTGGGCAACTTTTGGGAAAAATGAGCAACTTTTGGGCATCTTTTTACAAATTTTTGAGCAACTTTTGGCTGTTTTACTGGCAACTTGTGGAAAGGCCTAGCTACGGGCCTGATCTGGCATAATTATTTTAGTTTCCTTTGGCAATGGCGCCAAGACGTCGGTTTTTATCGTTACTGAGTTTTTGCCTTATATGCTAATCTAAATCACTTTTGATAAACAACTGATTAGCAGCAAATACATGTTTACATGCGTGAAATGCATGAAGCGACTTTCATTAACGACAATATTGCTTAAAACTAGTCTCAGACCCACATATCTTAGAATCGTTTAGTTTTATTAAAACGCTACTTATAAAAACGTTAAATCGGATATTTCCTAAAATAAATAGGAAAATAAAAGGGCTGAAAAACGAAAACCCTCAGGCTCAGCCACGTTTTGCATGTTCTTATAAAAAGTATGTACTGGTAGCTAAACAGCGTGCATTGCTATATACTTCACATATAAATTGAAGCTCTGGTGAAACTAAGACTGTTATACTAAGAACTATATTTTCATTATAAAGAACTTGACTCACGGTCGCTTTTCAATTTCATATCAAATAGTGCTGCGTTTGTCTTTACTTAAAACATTTTGGAACTATACAAACGAAAACAAACAAACAAGCAAAACAATTTGAAAACGGAAATGACTTTGTCTTTTGTTGCCTCATTCTCAGAGTAGAAATCTAAATAACTTGACTCATTTTAACCCTATTCAACCTGGGGGGAGGGGGGGAGGGGGGGCAGAAAGTGCCCGCGCCGATTTTAACTTTCGAGAACTTCCTTAATGTTAAATTAATACCAACCAAATCTGGCTACCTTTACTAAAATTCATTGGAGAACAAGACTCAGGAAAAAATTTACCTCGAGGGTATCATATGTTGCCTTGGCAACACCGTGTTTGACGCCTTGTTTTATTCCATTTTTTTCTCTTTTAGTATTCTTCATTAATTCTCAAAATATTTGAAACAAGTGCTAAATATAATTCTCAAAGGTACTTAACCGACATTCCCTAAAAAATAATTTTTGTAACACGTGACCTGTGACGTCATAGGTATTGCACAATATCATTTTTTGAAATCAAAGATGGCGGCCGTGCACTTTGCACTTTGTAAAAAATGAAAGTTTTTATTTGTCAGTTTGCTCTTGAAAACGTTGAAAACAGCACTATAACAGTTTTAGGTACACTATTAGCGTGAAATACTAGGAGTTTGAGTAAAATTTCAAAGCTATAGTTTAAGAGCTAATGTAAGGTTTGAGCACCAAACTTTCGCTGAAAAAAACTCTGTAATACTCATTTTTTTCAAAACACTGTTAATTATATTACTTGTCGATTTTTAAGTCAGAAACGTCTTTTAACTTTTCTACTAAATGTGGGTGAAATTTAAAAAAAATGACAGTTATGACGTCATTATGACGTATTGATGACGTTATATATGCCAATTAAATTACACCAAGTTAGCAAGCTTAAAGTTCTCTACTACCTCACTAAATTTCATTTCATTATCATTTATAGTGTTAGTGTTGTGGGTCGCGAGCATTTTCAGCCACCCCCGGCCTCCCTTCCCCCCCCCCCAAAAAAAAAAAATTAACCACCCTCAAAAAGCCTAGGCGGAATTAGGTTGAACTGTTTAACAAAATTTTACGTAACCAATTTTCAATTATTTTCGCATCTTTGTGACCCGTTTAGTTTTTATCAACTTTTTTTGCAGTCTCGTTACCTGCCGAGTTCAGTCCACGCAGATCATTAGTCTGGTGAATCAGAAGAACATATCTGAATGATTCACACGTTTTCTTCTGCTACTTGTTTAACCTTTTTTGCGCTCCTCAGAAAACCTTTTTAGAAACATTTTTAATGGGATATGTTCCATTCTTCACCTTTCTCCCCCCATTTCCACCCAAAGATGTTAACAATTGGTTACGAAGACAATCTACTGTCTAGGAAGTTATTATGTATAACTATACTTTTTTACCCTTTGCAAAATCCAACTGGTAGTTCAATGGTTAGACGGTTAACTTTATATTATTTACCGTACTAACTGATTAGGGATGGTGAAGAACTTGAAGCAGATGGCTCATATTGTCAGCCACAAAAATAAGTTTATCACCAAGTACAGAGACATCTGTGGGAAACATAAACCGTCCCAGACCTGAACCTATACTACCCATTGTAGCAATCACGCTCCCGTCCAATCTGAACATCACCAGACGGTGATTCTGCACGTCAGTTACAATAATGTTCCCGCAGGTAGTACTGGTAATACCAAACGGTTTGATTTCAGTGATGGGTTCCTTTTCATTACCATGATGTAAGTTTAACTCCTTCACATAGTTTCCCCTGCTGTCATACAGCTTGATACACTCACCCAGATAGTCTGCAACTATGTAGTGATCATTGTGGTACACGCAGGCAACTGGGAGTTGTAGCTTTCCATTGCCAGTGTCGCCAAACTTCAGGACAAATCTGCCGTCAGGTGTGAATACTTGAATCCTTTCGTTCCAACAGTCTGTCACAATAATGTCTCCCTTATCAGTAACGGACAGAGCCCGAGGGACTCTCACTTGGCCATCTTGGTCCCCTTCAGTAGCGAGGTTTCGTAGAAATGTACCATCCTTAGTGAAAACAGACACAGTGTGATTGTTCTTATCCGAGACAACAATGTTGTTTTGTTTATCGTAAACAACTCCAAAAGGGAACTGAAACATTCCTTGTTCGCATCCTCTTTGTCCAAACTGCCGCAAATAGTTGCCATCTTTATCGAAGACCTGAACTCTACAGTTGTTCTCTTCCGTTACCGCAATTTCATTCAGTTCAATGTTGAAAGCAACATTCATCGGTCCATCAAACTCCCCATTCCCTCTACCCTCTTTCCCAATCGCTTTCACTAGTACGAACGCTCGAGGACCCGCTTGAGAGGTGGATGGAAGGCTTGCACAAGCAACCACATCACTTCCTTTGACTTCAGAGCGTCTGTCTTTCCTTTTATTTCCAGCAGCAAGATTACCAACTAACTCGGTTTTACGTTCGACTGTGAGTTTTTCAGGGTAAGGAATTTTCTCAAAGCGGCCAAGTTTCAGTTTTGAGGCCACCTCGCTCGGAATATATTTGTTTTTAGCAATCACTTCCGCGTTGATGTCCATTTTCACTTGATTCAGTTGATTAAACCGCTCGTGAAGACCATCTTTGGTGGTTAGAATCTCCAGAGTACTCTTTCTTTGCATCAGTCCTTCAGCAATTTTTGTCGCTTTCTGCAAATTCGCCATGTGGGAATCAATTTCGCTCTTTTGCTTGTTTAGTAGAACTTGCGATCCTGCTGCAAATTCTTCCATTTCTGCCATCATTTCAAGTTCCTGTCCACGCAGACTTGCAATAATTCCTTCAACTGAGTTGTGAATTTCTTGTTTAACAGTTTTTAGGTTGTTCTCAATCAAACTTTTTTTCTGTTGCACTTTCTCCTTTTTTTTCAAAAGATCCTGAAGTGTCCCTTTTGCTCTTGTTATTTGTTCAAAGACTGCGGCTTCAGACGCGCTTGCGACTTCTTCCATCGTTTGAACGTGATGTGTTTTGTGTTCGAGTACAACACACATCTGACATATACAACTTGAACAGTCATTGCAGTAGTACTCAAGGAACTTGTTCTTGTGGTGTTGCTGTTGGCAGAACGCTGGCCGTCGTAACATGGCCCCCAAATCGTCATCACTAAAATCCTTGAGCGCCAGCAGGCGATGCCCTCGATGTTCCCTCATGATCTTGTGAGCGGCTTCGCACTTTGGGCACCAAAAGGTGCAGCAGTCGAAACAATAGCTCGCCTCTCTCGCTCTCTCCTCGTAGTTTCCACACGTTACGTCATGATCTGCTGCTTCCCTCACAGCCACAATGTCCTTTAGACGACTGATGTAGATGTTGTTGGGAAGTGAGTTGAAGTTTCCATGCGGTTGAGGGATTGGAATGTTGTTGTTACACAAGGGACAGCGAATGGCGTCTCGGTTCAGTTGTATCTCTCTGTGTGCCATGTCGTTTAGGCAGCTCACACAGATCGTGTGCAAACACGGCAGCATCTTTGGCTGACCAAAGGTTTCCTTGCAAACGCAACAAGTTATTTCTTCGTTCAAGTTTTTTAAAAAGGTTTTGAAGTCCATTATGAGAAATGAAAACCAAGGTGAGCTTTAAGATCAAGCTTTCAAATTTACTCGTTATCAAACTGGATGTAGAACTAGAATGTTACCTTGGAAGTTAAACTATTTTTCTTTCTGGGAAATGTTTATAGAATGTCTGCCAATCATAATTCGTATGATCTGATTATTTATTCGTTTCGCTTCACCTACTGTTTTACAGTTTGTACATGAGAACCTTTTTGGTTTTTGAAACATTTTCTGGTAAATGAATCGAGCAATTTCTTCGATCAGGTTTTCTAGAAAGGTTTTCAAATCTATTCCGAGAACTGAATAAAAGACGGGCTTAAAGCATGAAAGATTATGTATATATTCCATTTCAACCTGATCGTGAATAAATTGAAGTTGTTTCGCATTGTTTTGTTTTGCGTATGATATGATATTATGCAGAGCAGAATGTTTTGGTCTTTGTCACTATGCAAAATCATTCAGCTGAAAAACTTTAGGTTTTGTAGCATGCACTACGTTCCGAGAGAGAATAGATGTGACCGCAGAGTGCGACTATCTTTTCAGATCTTTTAAAAAAATTATTAAAACTTTTGTCTGTTTAATAATAAATCAAACAACTAATTTCATTTTGTCTATGACCGCGTTTGAGATTCTAAACAGCTTAAGGGGTTATGGATGCCCAAAATGTATTAAAAAAGAATTTAAAAAACACCATCTTTAGGAAGGAGGTTGGATACTCTTTTCATGGATAAAACCGTGTAGACTTTGGGCTTGGTATGACATACATTTACTGGTTGCATGCTATGGTAGTTGATCACGTGACAATACTCGCCATTTCTGGAAGGCAGGATGACCGCGCTAAACAGAATATCTGGGACATAGGCTCGACTCCGTTTCCTCCTGCCCTCTGATCTGTGGAAGAAATTGGTCTCCTAAAAAATGTTAAGAGTGCCTTCTTTGCAAGCTATTGAGGAGATAGAAACCTTGCAAAAAATTTGTTTTATTTTTCTCAATTTTTGCTAACTTGCTGGTGTCCGAGCCCGTTAAAAGAGCTGAGGAGGCTTAGTTCTTGCAAACTTCAAAGAACTGTTTATTGGCACTGTGAAAATGGCATAAACGTTGGAGTTGTGTTGAGTACACCTACGGTTTGTCTTTCATGGAAAAGGGGCCAGTTCAGCAAGTTTGCCATGTATCGCCAGAACCAACCTTTTGCTTTTCACAAACAAGGGACCTCAATGTGGGTTTTAACTACTAATATATCTTCAAAACTTGTACAACTCACAAGACTATTATACGATGACAACCGAAAACCTGTTTGATATACATGCTAGAATTAAGCTTTGCAATAAGCTAGACTGCACAGGATATCTTGCATTGTTTTTTTCCTACAGGATTTACGAGCAAATCACGGGCACCTAAGAAAGGACTGATCTGTTGAAATTTAAAATTCATTTTTTTCTCAGACAAATAACTGAAACCTCAAATCCTAGTTTGTTGCACACGACAAAACTATTCAAATGTTTTCCCTTAATTTGTTTTTATACTCCCTTAGTCACATTTAACCCTCTCCTTCTAATGCCCTTTTTCGCCCCTTTCCCTTTCTAGAGGGGAGGAGGGGGGGGGGGTTGGTTCAATCCTCCCTCTTCAATTCTTAATTAATTTTATATGATCAATCAATAATTAAATTGATTCTTGACTTGCAGTAAATTTGCATAATTAACTAATTTATGCAGCTAACTATGAAAATAGGTGAGAAAAAAGCAAAGTTCTAAAAATCCTCTCAAAATGGAGGAATTAGTTTAAACCCAAACAAAATGTTTGTAA
This sequence comes from Umimayanthus nakama, assembly GCA_027574985.1. Lineage (NCBI taxonomy): Eukaryota > Metazoa > Cnidaria > Anthozoa > Zoantharia > Parazoanthidae > Umimayanthus > Umimayanthus nakama. Next base: position 6,178 of record JAOBRG010376344.1, read on the forward strand.
TATTGTAGGCAAAGTCTCTGTGTTAGTATAACATACTTGGTCACTGGTCACTGATAACTACTATTTTTCAGTGAATATCAAAGTTTGCCTGTTTTTAGAGTTTGACCTGCGAGAATAATTCTAAAAGCCATCTCAAAACGGAGGAATTAATTAAAACCAATCAAAGCTGTTTTAGTATTGTAGATAACATGTCCTTTTAATGTAATAACATACTTGGTCACTGGTATTTTGTCTATTAAAGTAAACAAATACAAAAAGCATAATTTCTTCTTTTGTATTATGAGTCATGGAACATCTACAAACACCTACACAGAAATTTAACCTTCACCAAGAAAAAAAATGATTTTCTCTGCCACCCCCTCCCCTTCTGGAGGGGAAGTTGTTGCAGCCCCCTCCTCCCTAATTTCTGGTATGACCCCTCTGGATGAAATCTTTAACCACAGTTTTGTTGCACTTACTCTTAAAAGCGGGTAAATTGGAGATTGGCCTTTAAAGTGTTAAATGTGAAAACGTTATGAGAAAAAAACAGAGGTGGGGGGCTGCAACAATCCCCCCACCCTCCTTAGAACGAGAGGGTTAAGTTATTATTTTCAGCAGTAATGCACTAAAAACACAAAGAGTGCATCAGTTTGTTTCCATGGCAAAGCCTGACGTCACAAAAGTGTTGCATACAGTTCTTTTGGGATGTTCGTGAACCGTGCACAGCGTGAGTGTTTAAAAACAAGTTGTTTTAATGACCTTCAGTTACCCATAGCACCTTAAATTGTATTCTTTTTCACCCTGAGCCCTGCCAAACAAGTGTCTTGCTTTTGCATATGTTTATCTCAAATGTGTAGCCAGGCCTAAGGTTATCGTTCACCTTGAGCAGTGTTTTCAGTTTTTCATATGTAACTCCGATAACACGCATCGGACACCCACGAGCCTATATATCAATGGAAAGCTTACGAAGTTATCTAAATGATGGTGAAAAATTTGTTTGAAAATTTTGGTTCATAAACGACTGCGAGCATCATAACTCAAACTGTTTATTTCACTTCTAGACGTCAGTGCGGCTGCAAGTTTCATTTTCAACCATTTCTAGTACAATTTTAACTTTAATTCCGACCTGGCGATTTTTAAATTGTAAGCATCCTTAATTTTTCTGCAGGCATTTGAAGAAAGTTCTCCATTTGCAGCATGCAAAACTGCACTGTTAGAGCCATAAAAAATAATTGGGGCGGGGTTTCAAAATTTCCCAGGATTGTTTTCCTCTTCGGCTATTTTATCAATTTGCCAAATTTGACGGCATGAGATTAAAAACTGAGAGAGAATTGATCTATTACATTTTCATAGTTTAAACCAAGACATGCCTCGAGAAATTCACTCCTAGAGTACGCCGCGCGTCATACAATTTCACTTCCGGTAAAAAATTTTGTTCGTCATATCTCGCTAACTATTGGACGTATTGAAAAACATCTTTTTTGACTTGAAGTTCATTTCGTTCATATTTATATTCTGCAAAAATCTCAATTTCGAAGTTTTGATCCGTTCCAACATGAACGGTAACCTTAAGGACTTTCTTCGGGATGACGACCTATAAACCATTCCGATATTTATGAAGTGATAAACTTTTGACATATTCCATTCACTAACCGTCCAGTTCTCGTCTTACTGATTATAATGAGAAAATATCATGGAAAGCCTTGGCAATATGGTTCAGTTTGAAAGCTAGCTTCCAGGTACAACGAAGACTGTTATTCCTTTGGAAACAGGCAATACTGAGAATGGAACGCTCGGTCCTGTCGAACGGAAGTGGCAAATAATTTGTTTTCAATTCTTTTTTTACCCTGGATTGAACCGTTTCCTGAATTTTGTGCACGTTCCTGTTTCTCAGGGAGCGGTCAGTAATTATTTGGGGGGGGGGGGGAGGGGGGAGGGTTCCTATTTCCGAAAAAGTTCTGGTCTCATAATGTGTGACCCTCCCCCTTGCCATATAAAAAAAATCATGTCCCTCCAGGCCCGTGGCCAGGATTTTTTTGTGGGGGACTGCGTACCTCAAGAACCGGGACCAAGTTATAAACGTTTGGATGATACATTATGCTAGTTCCGAAGACACACAGTGTGGACTGTTAAACTTATATTCCTCAGGACGACGTTCAGTGGTACGGATAACCTTAACAAGCGCCAAAGGCGCGAGGCGCTAGGGGGGTCTTGGGGCATGCCCCCCAGAACATTTTTAAATCTGAAAGCCTTAAAACGCAATTTCCAGCACTCTCTGGCCGATGGTTGTGTCAAAAAAGTTCCTAAAATTGATTATTTTCTTCTTAACTTTGACAAGAATAGCGTTGTCATCAGCTTTATTTTCAAAGTTGATGATTGTTGTCACACCCCTTTTAGTGCTTGCAAAATACGATACTAGTTTCTCAAGTGCTCAGTGATCCTTATGAAGACTGCAACTCGGAATTCACCTGGAAATCCAAGTACAGCGGACAAAGTTTATGATAGTTAAACAAAAAGTATTGCTCTGTAAGAGCGGTTCTGCAAAATCAGGATACTCGTGTCCCGACTGAAGTCGAGTCGCGATTCGGGATTCTCAAGTGAAATCGATATATTCTCACCAAATTCGGAACGGTGGGACACTATGCTTGGGTTTTTTGGGGTTCCGGAGGCATGCTCCCCCGGAAAAATTGGTGAAATGAGGTCTTCAAACTGCTGGAAAAGCATTGAATTTGTCAACCCCACCATCACCGATTTGTTTTTGTATTATTTTAAATCTTTCAGGGTCCCATCAGGCGGACCACTTTGGCTCTTGGGCCCAGAGGTGCGTGCGCACCCCGCGCACCCCGCGCACCCCCCCCTGCCTACGGGCCTGATGACAGTCGCTCAGAGGTCGTCGGGAACGGGAACAATTGAAATGCGGTCGGAATCAGGCGGATCATTTCCGGTCGTTATTCTCGTATCCAGACCCACAAAACCCGGTGCAGACCGCACGGACAACTCACAGAAACGTTCGATTGGTCGTGCTTGGGGGCAATGTGCTCGCAAAACAAGAGGCTTTATCACAAGGTAAATTTTTGGTTTTCGTTATTTATTAAACACATACGAGATGTAGGTCAGGAGCATGCCTGTGTATCTTTGTATTTCGGTAACAAGGTTTGGAGTTTTCCCATCCATGTACCTATTTGAGGTATCGTACTCTCACCGCACCGAACTCAATAGTGTTGGTCCATTGTCACTTTATTCCTGCTTGCTTGGACGGGTGTTTTTATTTAAAAGTGGTCATCGCCTTCATCAGTATCTTGGTTTACATATTTCCCTTGCTCGTTTAAGTTCTTTTGTGCGTATTATGTGGAGCAGCCTTTTTCCCGCCATTTACACATCGCAACCTGCCAAGCCCGCCGAGAAATTTCATATGGTATGTGTTGTTGCATGGAATGCTGGATTCAAGTTAAACCGTTGTTATACGAGCGTGGCATTGGCGCGCTGTCTACTCGCTTTTACCGTTCCGCACGCTCAGGTTTTCTGTGCTAAGACCTACATTCTGCAAAATTTCTGCAAAGTGCTTTTAATTTTAAACAATATGTTAATTTAGGCCAGTTTCAAACGTCGCATTTCTCATGGGCCGAATACAATGCTGATGAGTAAATTCTATTGTTCTACCTAATTTGCATTGCATTCGGCGCATGAGAAATGCGACGTTTGAAACGGGCCTTAGATATTGAGCTTTCTAAGTTATTTCACGGCGCCAAATCGAAGTATTCGAGTTCGGCGCGGTGAAAGCACGATGCAAAAACTAAGCCTTCATTTGTTCTTTTAGAACTGTTCTTAGATTTTGAACGATCTGAGTCTCGTTGTTATTGTAAGTAAGTGTGTGTACTTGTTCGTGTATCATGTTCTACGTGACCTTATCACGCACAAACTTAACCTCCTTTGTACTTGGCTTCAACAATCAGAAATAAACCGCAAGAAATTCCTGTCCAAAAGGCCAAGCCCCACCTCTGTTTATGCTTCGAAGCATTAAATTTGAAATTCAGATTTTAAAAACAAGACAAACTTCAGTTGCTGTGTGTATAAAATACTCTCCTAAAATGTTAAACTTTAAAGCCTGCAGTTTCAAAAAACATTTGTGAGAAAAACAAATAAGAAGTAAATGATAGTGGTTGGCTGATGAATGATAGCGCGTTTTGGTATCTTTAGCTCATCATGACAGCTGCTACTTCGCTATTTTGTCTGAATGAGAAGCTAATGAAGCGTTCTGAGAAGTTTATTCCCCAAAGGCTCAATGTCAAATGAACGTGTGAATTGTCTGACCAGTCACTTTTTGACCTTTTTTAGCGGAACTTCATGTTTAAGGCTTCGTTCATTACAATCTTTTGTTTTATATAAGAAGCTTCATAGGAAACGACATGAGGCTGAAAAATGCCGGAAATTGAAGAACATGCCAGGAATAAACTGAGGCTGAGGAAAGACGCATAACTTTTATTTTTGATACTGGCTTAAATAATGGAAATAAATTGTTTCTCGTCTGATGCTCATCTGCGCATCATCGCCTTTTGTGTTGTTCATGCACAACTTGTTTTTTTATTTTTTTTTTAACTTATTATTATTTTTCTTTCTTATCGGCAAGGGAAGAGACTATTTATTACACGCCTTTTTTTTCATTTGAACAAACATTATAACTTTATATGAACTGCTGGGTACGAAGCATCGACCTCAGCTTGTTATTGCTCGCGGGAACTGAAGCTTAATTAGAAAGTTCTAATTGATTAACAAGCTCGTCACGTTTTTGGACGCTGTGTTTGACAGCTTCAATATTTTGTCTCATATTGCAGAATAAAACAGTGGTAAACACGTATCTATTGTTTAGGACAACTAATCCACTTTTTGGAAATAAGAACAACTTAAGGCTGAGAACGAGCGAGGGGATACCTCAAGAATAGAAATCGTGCCAACACGGTACAACCTTTTATTGAGCTTACTGTACCTTATAGAGGTGTTCTGCAGGGTCGATGGGAGGAAACTGTTTAGCTCACCATGCAACAAATCGTCGGTGTTTTACTCATCACTCAACAGGCCGTTATATTGAAAAAAATACTTTATTTTTTTTTGGTCATTTAAAAAACCTACTAATCAATTAAACACGAAAACAATTGACAAAAGCATGAATAGACCACACACTATGGGACTACAGTATGTGCACAGCCAGAGCTTAGTGTCCTGTCTGGTTTTATAGAATATTAACTATTTGGCACAATGACTCTCTTTCATAGCTTACCTGTGTAAACATAGTAGACTTAGTTTTGATCACGATCAGCAAACTGCAACGTACGCAAGATTAAGCTGTCAGTTAAGTTGTAGAACTAAGCATCGGAAGCACATAACTTCGAATCAATCTTGGGGAGGACCGTATGCGACAGAGGGGTAAGGAAGTCGGGGCGGGATGCTCAAGAGCTGTAAAAAAGCAAAACAATTATGTTTTTATGTTTAGACCGGTTGGTTCGATAAACCCAGCTCTCCACATTCCGTCAGCTGTGTTGTGCAATCGGCAATAGCTACCATTTAGACGATTGACGCCGGATTCGTTTGTAAAGTTCTATTAATCACTTTGTAAAAGTTCTACATGACTATCTTAGATGAGAAATATTTTGCAACACAATCCAATCAGAAGGGGGTCGTCTTTAACTCTACGAACGAAAGGTCCCATTGGATTAAAGACAATACAAGTAACCCAAACCCTATTGTTAAAGAACGCAAACCTTAACAAAGAAAGAAAGAAAAAACAAAGAAAGCGTGTTCGTAGAGTTAAGCCTTACTGTCAGAAGGTTGCGATCATCAAAACAAGCGCTCGTTACTGAACATTTCGAAATCTAACTCTACTGATTGTCCAGGTCGTGGAGCTCAAATAGTGAGCGACTTATTATTATTATTGTTATTATTATTATTATTTTTATTATTATTGTTATTGCTTTTTTATTATTATCATTTTACCAATAGTAAGAAGGGCTCCTAATAAAACGGCAATAATTTCTGTTGTCCAAGAAAGGGCCTAGCCTCTAATCTTCCATTTAAGGAACAGCATTTTTTCCTCCAGCCCTAACTTATATGATGACTGGTCCCTTAGCCGAAACTTTTCAAAAATAGTTACTCATTGTTCCATTTTTGTTATACTGTTTTGCAGATATGGAGGACTCCAAGACAAAACGCGAATTTGACGACATTCTGCGCGAGATCGGCGAGTTTGGTCGCTACCAGAAGCTCCTGTACTTCGGAACCTGTTTGCTGATAGTGCCAGTGGCGCTACAGATCGCCATCCTCGTGTTTGCCACGGGCTCACCAAACTTCCACTGCCAGTCCTTTTGTTACAGATAATGGCAGTATCAGCAACATGACGGGTGTTGGCAAACCCAACACATGCTACAACAACTGCAGCCGCTACAGTCTCGATGGACCTTTCACAAGTATCGTCTCCGAGGTGATCACAGTAAAGTATGCACAGGGGTGTATATACAGTCGTATGACTTTCTATGTCTATGACTTTCTATACACACTTAGGGTATACTTGCACACCCCTTTTTTAATATTTTTTTAATTTATTTTTACAAAAACACACATTTCTATTTACATACATATCTACTTTTTACATGCTATTTAACATAAGATTTGGGAGAAAAAAAAGCAAAACAAAAAAAATAGCAAATTACATATTTGACAAAAAGGAAGGAACCTCTGAGCAGGTTTGCGGGCACGCTCCGCCAGAACATTTTTTAGTTTGGGTTCGCAGAAATTTCATTTGGGGCGTTTCCGAGGGATGTTTTAGAAAACAATACTCCAGTAAACACAAATAACAATAACAAATAAATACAAACTAGCAATAACGGCTCCTAAGTGGAGTGCTGCCGTCTGTTACAGCAGGTGACGAGCTTGCGTACTGTACTGCTGCCAATTTTCGATAATTATGTCAAAATTGTGTTTGAGTAGGTTCAAACCCCGGTCCACACGTGCAATTTCAAGTTAAACTTGCAGGGCTACATTTTCACGTTGGGACACGCTTTGCTCCGTAAATTAATACCAGCCGCAAATAGACTTTTCGGTCCGAAAATGGCCTTATCGTGTGTACCTCGGAAGGTAAGTTTCAGTAAAACTCGCAGGACAGCTCACTCGGGCGAATCAGCGCACGATAGCAGAAGACAGATTTTTAAACAATCTGATCGCCAAATTTAAATGTCGTAGCTACGTTAACTGCATATGATTTACAGACCTTGCCAGAGCATGCAGAGAAACTTGCTACGCGCGTGTTACAGTTCAAAATTTTCAAACAAAACGATTACAACCCTGGAAAATGACCAGTACAACTAACATAAAGAGCGATAAGACTGATACTTCACTTTCAATGTCCATGATTAGCTGCAGATTATAGAAGTCTTCAAATGGACTTTGTTTATTTGCTTGTACAATCGCTTTGTTGTCATTTTTCATGCCACACGGTTCTACAAGGCCATTTTAACCTCTCACAAGATACTTGAAAAACATTACAATTCCCAATGACAACAGCATTGCAATTTTAAAACAGAAAAGACTTGCAAGAACGATTTGGCGAAAGAATGAAAAAAAATTACAAACGGAAACAAACAGATACTCTTTCTCACTCAATGCCAAAGTGAATGCACGTGATTATACTTGGATTACCCGGAGTTCTGCGCGTGCGCAACTCGTAACCAGTCTCGACTGAGCGAGTCCAGGAGAAAAAACCCGGGACAAAAATCCTTCTAGACAAAACGACACAAATACAGAAACGAAAAACTAAGAAATAACGTCGCAACCATTATTTGCGATCTAGCAAGTGTATGGTAAAGATCACATAAACGAAAAAAGTAGAAACCGATGTAATCTCAAAAATAGGGGCGAAGCCACAGTTCAGTACGATCGAGCGAGTCGCCGCACAGGAGGACAAGTTTCTCAACTTGACACCTGTAGGTTTCGCTGCTTCATGCAATAGAATACTAACATATTCAATCTGTGGTATTAGTAATTGCATTAATGTACTCGAGTAAACACAATGTAAACCTAATAATAATAATAACAATAATAATAATAATAATAACAACAACAGTTACAATGGCAATGACAACAACAATGACACAGCTGAATGGGGAAGGGTTTCTTATGTGTTTAAATTTTTGTTAAGGTCACTATAATACTGACTTTAAGAGGGAGTAGCGTGTCAAGATTTGGTCATGATTGAGGGAATCGGAGAGAATTTTTAATGAGGAACGCAACGTTCCACTCCTAGGATAACATATGAGCTGGCGTTTCTCAATTAAGTATTACGGCTCAAAAATAATTTTAAACTGACCTAAAATTCATAAAATTTAACAATTCCATCAAAATAAACACTGAAATCGCAACCCATCACTTATTGTCCCATTAGTCACTATCTCCAAAGCTTCTCAAATTAACTGTGAATCTTATCAACTACGGCACTATATGATTCCAATTTGTATTTTGATACCGACTGCTACTGAGATATCGTCGATTATGACGTAATTAAAATTGAAACTTTGACTCTACGTGTTGCTTCCTCTTAATCTGATTTGTTAAACAACGTTCAGGAGTTTTCAATTTTTTCTTGCAGTGGCACCTGATCTGTGACCGCCGCCATTACTCGGCTCTTTCCCAGTCCCTCTTCATGACTGGAATGCTCATCGGCTCGATTGTTTTTGGAAGCACTTCGGACTGGTTCGGTAGGAAACCAACCTTGTTCGTGGCCACACTTGTCACGGTAAGCCACTAAGACAAGCAAGTCACTGCTCTTTGGGAAATGAGAGATTGCAACTAATAGCTTAAAGTTTGATGATTCAGTTTAACACGGGCAAAATACAAGCGATTTATGAAGAAAATATGTGCCCTTGAACAGGGACCTTAAGCCGTTGGTCTAGTCTCTCGACGTTCTATCGGGGACTTAAAAGAGCCCACATACCTTATACAGTTATTTTCAAAATAATTTTTGTAAAAGTAAAAATATCCTTTCACCAACCGAAAACGTAGTGAATATATATTAGACAATCGATAAATTTGGCAATACTAAAAAAACACAAAAAAACCTCGCAGCCGCAAAACTATATTTACGTAGTACAATGTCTAGGATGTCCTCCGACTTTTGAAAATATCAGACAAAACGGGCTGTGTCGCGCAAGTCCCTTGTCAGATAAACTGCCAAACCGTATTTCAGAAGCTTTCTTGGTAGCTGCGTCTTAACACAAGAACATTCTCTGACTCTATCGTCGTTTCTTTTTAATTAATTAACCCTATTCCGCCTGGGGGGGGGGGCTTTTGATACCCGCGCCAACTTTGAATAGCTGGCAATTTCAGACGATTGAAGATAATCCATCCATATCATAGGAGTTTTCCTCAAATTTATCTGGCAGTTTGGTGATGTAGTAGAAATTTGGTTAAGGGGCAAGTTGTTGCCATGGCAACGGAATTTTGAAGGGCATGTTTAGCTGAAATTTGGATTTTTTTGTTTATTTTTTACACTAAACTGAATTGTGATAATTGGGATCAAGTAACTTGGTAACCTTGTACAATATAGTTTTAAGAAAAAAAGTTATCTGAGTTTTTTTTGACCGAACTGTGACGTAATCGATGATGTCATGCAAATAAAAGGGCAAAACGTAAAATCTGGCGAATGACGTCATAATAGTTTAATTTTGAATTTCCGATTTTTTTCATTTCCGAGTTTCGATTTGTTTGGTTAATTTAAGACCCTATTTACTGAATAAGCTTAAAAATATGCATAACATTGAGCACAATTAGCATTTAACGAGTGCCAAATCCGCCAATTTTCGTTTAGCAGTTCACATTTCTCTAAATCCTATGTATCTCTGCAATACAAAACATTCAAATGATATGAATGGCCTAAAATCAAAGTTCATTTTTCGACGTATTGATCAATTGCTTTTAATCAAGAGTTTTTGGTTGGGTTGGCCTTCTTCACAAATATAAGAAGAAATATCTAAAAAACACTGATTTTTGGGAAAATGACGTCACTATAACGTCATCATGACGTCATATTAGCGTGTATCCTATTCAAATTAATTAGGTAATCAAGTTCGATCTTACCTCCAAGTTTCATGACAATAGCGTCAATACTTTCGGATTTATGGAGGGGGGGGGCTTTTGAAGGCCCCCCTTCCAGGCCAAGGAACTCCAAAAAAGCCCAGGCAAAATAGGGTTAATTTATTTATTTATTCTTTTGGGGGGGGAAGTAGATTCATAAAGGGGGTGCGCAGGGAGGGTGAGATTGCCAAGGGATTTGTCCCTGGGGGACGAGATCCCTAGAGATTTGGATCGGGGAGGGCAAAACCACAAGGGGAGAAATCCCTGGACCCCAGGCTCAATCCCCGCCGGCCAGGTCAATCGTTACTACAGGGGAACTAAGCCGTTACTCTAGTCTCTTTTACCATATCATTGTTAAGTATTTTGAACAATTACTGTAAAATAGCGCTGTATAAATATCAAATATTTCCTTCTTCAGGTTGTTCTAGGCATCGGTTCAAGCTTTGCCACTAGCCTGGCGCTGTTCATGGCGCTGCGTTTCTTCGTGGGCGGCAGCGTCACGGGTATGATGCTGGCAAGCTATGTGTACTACTTGGAGGTGGTCGGGCCCGGTAAGCGGACCCTTGCCGGCAAGGTGCAAGATCTCTACTGGGCGGGCACGGGCATGTTCGTTGCGCTCTTGGGGTACCTGCTGCGAGAGTGGCGTTACTCTCTGCTGGCCGCGTCACTTCCGGGGGCGCTGTTCCTCCCGTTTTGGAGGTAAACCGTAGAGAACTGAGAGCAACACTTGTTTGAACTAACCTTGCTCACAACATGTTCACTTTTCATTCCATCTGCCAATGAAAGAAAATTTCTAAAGCAGCATCACTTTAGTGGATTTAGTCGATCTGCTCCTTTGTCCAGCAACAAACGACTTACAAAATGTAGCTGTTTGTTCACATTCAATTGAAACGCTATTTTGTTAACGTGTACAGCATATTGTTTGCGGTCCGACTTATCAAACTTGAAGTACAACAACAACATTTATTTGACCAAATAGAATTTTACAACAAGTTTTTACAAAATATTTACAAATTATTTACAAATGAAGAAATTCAATAATTGTTTGACAAAAATTATAAAAACACGACTTCAAATTTTAAAACATGCTTCAAAATCCAAAAAGATGGCATGCAAGCGCGTTCGTATAACTATTCAAAACTATAGAAACTCAATCGCCTGTTTTACTCTCAAGGCCAAATGAAAACAACTTTAATCTCACAGTTCGTGTTCAGTGACATACAGCAGTCAATTATAATAGCAATAGGAATAATCATGATAATCATAATAGTCAAATAATCATAGTAATCATAATAACAATAATGAAAATAATAATTTCGCTTGTATTGCGCATTATAACTATATAATCCATACTTACAGAAATTTGAAACATGGTTTCTCTAATAAAAAATTTAACTACGTAAAAAAAAGAAAAAGCCTATCTATAGCCCACACCATACGCTGCACGAAATAATAACGGTTTGACAGCACACTGAAATGATGTCAATGGTCTTCAGTGACATTATAGACTCTGGAAAAGTCAAGATAAACAACACCATGCTGAAGCGACAAGACGAAAAATCGACGAGCAACCCCACAAGCTTGCAAAAAAAGAGTAAATAACAAAAAAAGGGTCTTAATAAACCTTGCTTTTGGACAAAGAAAAGCGGGATTCGCTAAGACCCTTGTCATCTTGATTTGTCCTGTGTCTATAAGGTCACGGCTGAAGATCATTGACTCTTTTAAGTGAGCTGTTAAAACATTTTTGTTTCGTGAAGCGTGTGCAGTGTCAATTATCTTGATTATGTGGATTATAGATCGGCTTTTTCACTTTTAACGTAGCTATGTTTATATTATAGTATCCATGTTTTATATTTCAGTAAATTTCATAATGTGCATTGAGGCAGTTAAACTATCGACCCTAGGGCTGGTCTCTTAAGAGTAGCACTTGCGAGGGAAAAGCCCACGGATGGAGGTTGGGCCTTGATTCTAGAACTAATACCTGCATGTGTTCGCTTTCCGTTGCCACTGGCAGAGTTTTCCCTGAGTCCTCCCGATGGCTCGTCGCCAAAAACCGACTCGACGAAGCACAACGAACACTTGAACGGTACGACAAGAAAGAGCTGGTTGATCGACAAAAATTAAAATCGATGTTATTAGAGGTGAAAAAGTTTCAAGACGAGTTAAATACCAATAGTACGAGAAAACCAACCATGCTCGATCTTGTACGTGGTCCCCAGATGAGGAAAAGGACTCTGATCAGTTGCTTCAACTGGTAAGTATGGGGTAAACAGATGTTCAAAGGGGCTTAGTAGTTGAATTAGAGAGGCTTCAGTTGCTTCAAATGGTAAGTACGGGGTGAACAGTTGTTTAAAGGGGCTTAGTAATTGAATTAGAGAGGCTTCTGTTGCTTCAACTGGTAGGTATAGGGTGAAAAGATGTTCAAAGGGGCTTAGTAGTTGAATTAGAGAGGCGAAGAAAGGGCAGTAGAGGGTTAATAATAGCCACGAAAAAATGTTATGCACATGTGCATTGTTACAGCAATGGATAAAACGAGCACAGAAAAACTGAGCCCCATTTCCCCGCCCATTCCATTCCTTCATCAAACGTCTGATAGCCCGTATTTTGGATAGAATGAATACGGATAAAGAGGAGGATTTATAAGTGAATTATAGAGCAGAGGTACGGGAGTAATGGCGATGGGATTTCTTTGGGAGTGTGTTAGAAAGAATAGTGAAATTGGAGGGAGGGGGTTAAGTTTTGGTAGGTGAAATAAAGACGATAATAAAAAGAGCAGCAGTAAACCAGAGAGCTTAGCTGAAGAAAGGAAGAGTGTTGCATGAAGAATGCATTGAAGAGATGGTGTGTAAGTGAACTGGAAAGAAAATGAATAAATAAGTTTGATCAACAAAAGTTGATATGGTATGTTTTTCACCTGTGAGATATAGCTAAACACTATATCCCACAGGCGAAAAACATTATATATCAACTTTTGTTGATCAAACTCATTTGTTCAGCGTACTCGCCCACGCAGATAAAACATTTTTTTTCAAAACTAGTCTCCCAGTGAACTGTAGAGAGTTTGGAGAAAAGAGGGTAGAGTTTACGAATGAGGATCAGGTTTATACACACACCAAGTATTTTGTGTTCATCTTCACGCAGGTTTGTGACGAGTTTGGGTTTCTACGGTCTGATGATCAACGTGCCCAACTTGCAGGGGGATCTCTACATTAACTTTTTCATCTCATTTCTGATCGAGATTCCCTCCACACCAATTTCCTGGTTTTTACTTCAAAGGTATGTTTTGTTGCTCGGGATATTTCTTTTACTTGTTTCACTCTCTGATTCGCTACTTAAACTTGAAATATTGTATCTTGATATTCATTTCAATTTTGCTGTCATTTCATGCCAAGAGATACCTCCAAACACGGAAAACAAACAATAAGCAACAGGCGACATTGTTTGGTAATAATCAACTACAAGTTTTTGTTCAGTGTCAGCTTCGACGTATCAGCGTTTTTCTAAAAGAACTTATAGCAGTCGGATTATTGATGTATCAACGGTTAACTGATTAAAAAATTGCATACATTTTCGCTCCGCTAGAACGACCAGAGATACTTACTTCAAGTTTATTTTTATTTCGTTTTTGAAAGAGGATTTTTGACTGAGTTGTTGTTTAAGACCACTTTGGAATACTCTAGAACAGACATTCCCCTCAGTAATCGCACCAGCTCTTTACAAAAACAAGTTTAGCACGCAGTTGTAACGTTTTTATTTCGGTTGTACGCTTCTTTTTCCAGGTTCGGCCGCCGAATCCCATACGTTGCTTTCATCTGCATAGGAGGCCTGGTTATGCTGTTGGTTCTTGCTGTCCCAAACACACCTGGTAAGTACATACACTTGTATTAAGGGGTCGATAATTTTCTTTGATGAGTAGGGGTGGTAGTGGGGGCAGGGTATGAAAGACAGATAGTAGTGGTTTAATGATTTGATAAAAAGGTAAAATTGATTTGCACGGCTCGCTGTTACATGAGGATAGTTAAGATGGAGTGCAATATACGTAACCGAAAGATCACAGAAATTATAAAAAAAATAAAAAGGTAGAAACACTCGAAAAAAATTGAAATAAACAATGGTGAGCATGAATAGAGATTGTTAAAGATTGAACTATTAATCATTTATTTGAGTATAAACCCATCAAATGATTGTCACTTTTCGCGCGTTTTGATCTATCAAGAAAGGTAGGTATTCATCCATATTCACATTTTAACATTAATGCCGGAAACAAGACACGCGGAAGCGCGCGGCCGTCGAACGTTTCTGAACTTCGGATGAAAACATAATATTTTTGTTTATATTCACTTGTTGGATTTAAACTAAAATAATCATTATCTCAGTCGGTGTCGGTGCCTAGTGAATATTATTCTCCGAGGCGTAAAACCTCACTTCAGGAAATATTTGTTATATATGATTCCGTGACTTGAGCCATTGCATAGGGCTGATAATTTTTCTTTACTCACAAAAAATATTGACAAACTATGCTCATCTGTCTACCAAAAACTCGTGCGTGTTTATTATACCCTAAATTCGTATCTATAAAAATTAACATGCCTTTAAATTATTCCTTTGAATTATGCTTCAGTTCCGGCGAACAATAACCTTAAGGTTACCGTTCATGGTGGAACGGATCAAAGCTTCGAAATTGAGATTTTCGCAGATTATGAATATACATGAAATGAACTTCTAGTCAAAAAACCTGTTTCTCAATACGTCCAGTAGTTTGTGAGATATGACGAACGAAAGTTTTTACCGGAAGTAAAATTGTATGACGCGCGGTTTACTTTAGGTGTGAATTTCTCGAGACATGTTTTAACTCAAGCTACGAATATGTAAAGGATCAATGCTCCCTCAATTTTTAGTGTCATGCCGTCAAATTTGGCAAGTTAATAAAATAACAGCCGAAGACGAAAACCGTCCCGGTGAATTTTGAAATTCCGCTCCAATTATTTTTTATGACTCAAACAGTGCAGTTTTGTATGCTAAAAATGGGGATTTTTCTTTAAATGTCTGCAGAAATTTAAATACGACTTCAATCAAAAATCGCATGGAGGGAATTAGAGTAAAAATTGTGCTAAATCTCACAAAGTAACTAAAAATGGTTGAAATTGAAACTGACAGGCACATTGACGTCTTGAAATTGAATAAACGGTTTGGGTTTTGCTGCTCGCATTCGCTTACAAACTAAAATTTAAAAAAAATATTTTCACTATCGCTCAGACAATTTTATAAGCTTTCCATTGATATATAGGTTTGTGGGTGTCCGATGTGTATTAACGGAGTTACATACGGAAAACTAAAAACACCGCTCAAGGTGAACGGTAACCTTAAGTCGAGGCTTGGTGAGTGAAACAGCAAACAATCATATGAAAACATGGCACGAAGCCTCGATTTAGGATTCGGGAACTGAAGTGTAATTCGAAAGTGGTCTATTAATAACGTGTTTCTTTGCACAGAGAACGGTCCGATAATCACGACAATGGCGATGGTGGGAAAGTTCTGCGTATCTATGTCTTTTTCAAGCATCTACATCTACACTTGAGAACTTTATCCTACGGTCATCAGGTATTGGGACGATACATGTATATTTACGTTGGCCTAGGTCTCACATGCTGTCAGTCTGACCTCCCATTCCGCCGTCAGTAAACCCCCTTTCTGAACAGCCCTCACTCTAAAATTTGGCCCCATCTTTCAATACTTTGAGCACCCTCTCTCTAAGGGACGGATCGGTTAAGCTCGTGGTGGGGGCGGAGAGGGGAGTAGAAGAACTTGTAAAAAAAAATTTGCAGAGCCCCAAAAGGGCATTAAAAAATGCACACGCAGCATTGTGAAAAAAAATTGCAGGAGTTACTTTTGAAGAACAGAAAATGGATATGAGACCAAATGATGGTTTTACTCACATCGTAAATAGATCCGTAATTTTTTTATATTCTATTGTAATATTTTAGCGCTATATATGTTTATTAAATTAAAATTATTATTATGGTGAAACACATAAAAGGCTATATATAGACCCAATTTTAACCCCCCCCCTCCCCTTCCAAAAAATAACTATAAAAAAAATTTGCACGGCACATGCCCAGAAAATTTTTTTGCAGACCTATTATAGTGCTCAGCAAAAAAAAATTGCTCAGAAGTCATTCTTCCACTCCCCCTCCCCCCTCCCACGAGATTAACTGGTCGGTCCCTAATACAACCCTACTCTCTTATAAGCACGGCCCGATCTCTGAAAAGCGTCCTCTCAAACAAGGCTCACTCTCAAATACGCGCCCTACTCTCAATCTCAAAACGCCCACCATCTCAACTAAGCCCCTGTTCTTCAATACCGAAAATATCATTCCCAAGAGACCCCAGAACAGACTTATTTTTTCCGAGGGAGAACCCTTCGCAGCAAGTTCTAATGTTTTCTTCTACATTCCTTAGAAATCTTGGTCTTGGGACGTCATCTCTGTGTGCACGCGTGGGCTCAATTGTGGCTCCTTATATAGTGATGATGGTGAGTCAGGTTTGCGTGACATGGTAGAAGAAGAAATTTTGGATTGCGTGACATGATAGAAGCAGAAATTTTGGTGTACCACAGAATTTCGAGTTGTGTTGCATAAGATTGCAGCCCCTTGCTATCAATATCTGACAGCGAACCAGTTTAGATTCTCTTTATAAAAGTATTATCCACACAAAACGTGTTGTTACATCATGATAATAAAGTATTATGATCATACACAATTTATTTAAGATAAAAAACAAAGTTCTCCCATCATGTCTATAAGGAAGCTATAGAGAAAGTTTAGGAGAGTTGAGCATTACGTCAAGGGCATGTTTCTGTTTTAAAACGCAGGCTCAACTTCCCAGTTTGAATGACGAGACCGTGCCGCTAATGATCATGGGTATCATGTGCCTGGCAGCGGGCTGTGTGGCGTATTTCCTACCAGAAACCCTTAACCGTAACATGCCGCAGACCTTGGAGGAAGTGGAGAATGTGCAGGGGAATTCTGATGGACTTTGTATCGGGAAGAAGAAGTCTAACGCAGAAATCGTGAAAGATGATGTTAACGTTGAGAATGCAAAGGCAGAAGAGAAAGATGGCCTCTTAGAAACTTCCAAAGTGTGAGGAGAGCCTGGCACATGGATAATAAGGCACTTTTCTGTTCACCGCTCCAAAAATGAAAATAGCATTGGAACTGTCCACTCAAACGTTCCCAGAAATCAATGCTACAAATGCTGATTTTACAAGAACAGGCACTTAAAACCACAATCTTCAGCGGGTGCAACCGTGATATGATGTAGACAATGGTTTTTCTAGTTGCATAGTTTTTTTCGATTGGGAATAGTCACGTGTACTGTGCAAAAACAATAGTGTGCAGAACTGTTGTTTATGATAGACTGCGAAGCAGGTGTGTTGAAAGTTTTTAGGCGATCTATTTCTTCCGCAGATCAGACCAGAGGGAAGGAAACGGAGCGAGAGCGCAGCGAGAGGGAGCAAGCACGCGCACAGCGAGCGTAGCAAGTCTGTCCCTCTCCCCATGCCCCAGATATTCTGTTTGGCGCGGTCAAAGTGAAAGGCAAGCCTGGCGATACTCCCTTTACACAAATGACGCTTGCCTCGCATGCTTCGTTTATGATGGATTAACCAAAACACTCTTTTGAGCACTGCCCTATGGGATTGTTTTGGTGGACGATCCTAGTCACTTTGTTGTTTCTGAAGTGGCGAATTAGTGGCTCATGCCCAGCTTCACCATCTGGGCCATCTGATCTGGGTTATCTAGGGTTGGGATCAGGGTTACCTTTTAAATTGTTTTTTGTGAGAACAGGGACTATATATTACTGTTAAAAACTCAGTGTGGAAGTAAATAGGAACACGGTGCATGCGTTCCATGTTCGATACCTGACTCATCACCGAAATCATAGTTCTTTTTGTAACTTGCAATTTTTGTAAGTCTGAAAGTTTGAACTTTCGGCTTACAAGTTCTCTTGTGGACGAGCAAAACTAATTCGTTTTTTATTCTGTCGTGTAAAAGTGTTTGAATAAAACTAAATCGTCGAAAACAAAAATCGAACTTGAAACTTTCTCACGCTCCGTGCGCAGAACGAGAACAAATAGTAATATATAGGAGCATTTTCCCGCCAAATCTTTGAATCATAAGCCGGGGATACACTAGCCGATTTTATACGCCGGCGTCAGCGACTTTTGTCGCCTTCCTAGCGAATTTCGTAAGTAATCGCTGGTATCTGACATGCTAGATATCGTCAACTTTATACGCCCGTCGCTGCGATCACCGAAATTTGCTATCGCAGTAGGTGGCACAGTTAACGAGTTTTAGCGTGTCCCCGATTTTAGTGTTGCGTCTTCGGTATCACAAAATAAAGAACAGCTGCAGTACTTGGTGCAAAAATGGCGTATAAGTAACGATTTTAAACTGCTATTAAAAAAACCCGCATTTTTTACCTTTATTCAATATATATAGTAGCCATTTGACTCATATTTAGCCCTACAATAATATAACTAGATCGTCGTCATCGTTCGCATCGGTCGATCGACTTTTTCAGTTTTAAATAATCATCGAGAACAAACGGCCTATTCTCGTTTTTATAGTGTCATATCATGTGTACCAGTGACCACAAACTTGTTAAAACTGTTCGTAAACGCGAGATAACGCAAGATCTTTTAGCTTTGTTGAAATTATCGCCATTTTTTTTGGTTGAATTTAATTCTGGAAAACGAAGGTTTTATAAACTTTCTATGATCAGAAATAACAAATTCATCACTTGCAAAGTATTTTGAACGTTAAATTTCCAGACGCTTTATTTCGGACCGTTAACTATCGGTCTGAATTTTCTCTATTTCGGACAACTTTCGGACAAAAATTTCGGACAGTGTCATAAAATTTTTTAAAAAAAATCGGACTTTTGATTGAAACATACAAAATGAAAATTCTTGGCACAAAACAAGATAAAAGCTAAAACACAGGCGTTAAAAGCAACACTGTTATTGAACCAAGTACACTGATAAAAGTTACGCAACATCAAATGTTTTAATCAGATAGACAATTTTTCATTTTTTAAAAAGTTGAGTTCAAAGATTCAAGATTGATGTTAGTGAATGGCTTATTCTTTCTCGTCTTAAGTCACTGACTCATTGAAAAAAAACTATGAGTTTGACAATAAAAAAATTTCGGTGCAACCGTTTGCAGAGATTGAAATTAAGGTAGCAAACTTTGACAAACTGCATCACTGTATTTGATTGATGGTGTTTTGAATCTTGCTCCATGGTGCTTTTAATGAACCACTCCCACGTTTTTTTTATTTTTTTTTCTATTATTTATATTTGTCTTTATTGTGAAGAAAAAACTAAATGTATTTTATACCCCACAGTAAAAATTTTATTTCGTACGCCTTCAGTAAGTTTCGGACGCTTAAAACTTTCGGACGGTTGTACTTCTGAACAACTATTTTGTCAGACATTAAATTCGTCCGAAGTTTTTGGCAAGTAATGTACAATCCGCGCGCTCTCAACTCACTTTTCAGATAAAAAGGATGATGAACTAATATATTGGGCTTTATGCAGCAAACAAATTGTTTGTAAACAGGCATTTAATATATTGGAGGTGAAATACTTGTTGTTGATGTTATTGTTGTTTTTGATGATGTTCATGTTGATGTGTTGTTGTTGATGTTGTTGTTGTTGTTGTT
>JAOBRG010376356.1:0-11461 GCA_027574985.1 Umimayanthus nakama
GGACTTTTCCAGGCCTGGATTTTGGTTTCTAAAATTCAAGGACTTTTCCAGGATTTTCCAGGACGTGCGAACCCTGCAAATAATACCTACTGAGCGTTAGCCCTAGCTAGGAAATGGGCCCACACGGAGAAAGAGAAAAAATCTCTTACCCCGGTGGGGTTCGAACCCACGACATGTTGATCTGCCGCAAATTACCATCCTAATTTCCCACGACCAGCTCCCACCTGGCCTTGTAGCTCAGTTGGTAGAGCAACAGTGATCTGTTCCGGAGGTCGTGGGTTCGAACCCCACCGGGGTCAGAGATTTTTTCTCTTTCTCAGTGTGGGCCCATTTGCTATCTAGGGCTTACGCTCAGTAGGTATTATTTGGGATTATTTGAGAGCACTATAACTTACTACAACTAAATCTCATATATGCTTATCAGTGCTCAGCGGCCAAACCTTACTGGTTACCCCCTCACTTACTGATTTATCAGTTTGTCTTCTTATTTACCTGTTTACTATCCTACGTATTCATTTATTTCTTATTCAACTTATCTACTTTTCGTTTACTTGAATTAATTACTGCAGCTAAAGGGTTGATACAGGGAAAGAGTATCAGATACAAAGCGATGGTCGTAAAGCGTTCATACCTCTGCTATGCATTCAAGAAGCTCACTCACGAACACTTTTCGCGTCTGCTCATCTTTGGCATTGAACAATCCCACCACCTAAAACACACAAGTATTATTTAAAAAAACCTGCAAGGCCAACTGAATAAAATTATCTGCGTACACGTGATTAAAATACCGCTGTATTAAGTACTGAAGGTGTCTGTTTATCAGTTATAATAGACGTGTAGGTCACAACGCAAACAATGTTGTGAAGCGAAGTACTAGCCAGTCACGTGTAGTAGCAAAAACAGTCTCTGCAACTGCAGTGCTAGATACTAGATACTCAAGCAAGCTACAGTACTAATCCTGGGTTAACTCTCAATAAAACCTACGGAATTAACCCAGGACTTGCACTTATCGGGCTTCGGACAGCGGGCCAGGGAAGTCAGAGAGGATCTGGGTTAAAGGTAAGAAAAACAGGAAAGTTAAAAAGGGGCAAAAATACCGTTCACATCATGTCACAACTTACCTTACTCTCCAGTTTTGAGTAAAGTTGAATTCCGCACTGATAGACTGCAATAACAATGAACGACCGTGAAACAACATACAGCAAGAGTAACGGAGACACTTGGTTACTACTTTCACTATGAAAAAGTTCCTGTGGTAAATCAGTGATAGTCAGTGCAAATTTGTGACTCCTAGAAAACGAGTTGCTTGAAATGTCAAATGACTACTTTAATTTGATGCTCCCAAGTAGCATGAATAGTCTTACAAGAAAAATTCATTTTGCTTTAAAAAAGTCTAAGATTGCATTTAAAAATAAAGACAAATGTCAAAAGTGTTACACCATAGTGGCTACGTAATCTAACTGTGAAATGCTCCGATATACAAGGTTAAAGCAATCGTCAACTGTAACAATCAAGGCATATCTAAAATGAAGACTAGCTCAACAATCTTTAAACTGAGAAGCATGGAATGTTTCATGGACACATTGGATTTTTCCGAGCATTTTTTGATCGGTTTGGTAATTAAACTACTGTGTTATATTTGATCATTTATTTCTTGTTACTATACAAGTACAATTATACAATTAATATTTTGTAACGAGTTGTAGCTAGGATTCTGAAATGAATGGTAAATACGACCTGAATGGAGGGTCTAATAAAATGCATGTATGTATAATAGTTGTTGTGGTATGTTTTTCGTTTTCTGACAGGAAGAGAAAAAGAGAAGAGGCAAAATTGCAAGAAAAACACTGCAAACGCCTCTATGAGCACAGATGGATGTATTCTTTAGCACTCCCTCCCCAGAACTATGCGAATTCTAGCCAACTCTTTTCATGCTTATACTAGTTCTGACCATTCTATTCCAGGCTTACACGGGTTCTGGGCCTCCCTTTCCAGATGTATACGAGTTTTAGCCCTCCCTTTTGATTCTGGCCTCCTTTATCAGAATTATACGAATTCTAGCTCTCCCTTTCAAGAATCATTCAAGTTCTGTCTTCCCTTTCCAGAACTACAATCTAGGGGTTCTGGCCTCCGTTTCCAGAATTATATACGTTCTGGCCCTCCTTTTTAAGAATCATGCAAGATTTGGCCCTCCCTTTCAAGAACTTGTAAAATTCTGCCCTCCCTTTCCAAAATTTTACAAATTCTGCCCAGCCTCGTACCCAGGCTTTTTCCTCAGGCTCCCGAGAGAAAAACGCTTGTTAGATCTTGTCACGTGCCACCAAGATTCTAGGTAGTGACAAATGAAACAATTGAACAGATCCGTTTGTTTTGATTAAAGTAAAGGTATTTTCCAATTTACACTACGCTGTATAACATCAACCCCACGTTTGTTTTCTTTGCTACCACCTACAAGTAGAAAATGGGTGGCACATGACCAATTCCAACAACATCAATATTTGCCGATCAAAACCGATTAATGGGAACGAGGTTAGTTCTGGCCCTCCTGACATGCACCTACTTCTGATCTACATATCAGAGCAATATGACGAAGAATTTTATCACCAAACATCTGCTTTTTCTATTTAACCAGATGGCGAAAACACAGCTCATTAACATTTATTGATTAAACAACCGTACATTGCCTATTGCTGTTACCAAAAACATCATTAACAAAATATGGTTAGTAGACTACTATGAATGCAATTTCAAAAAGGTGACGATCTTCTTTAATATTGTTATGGCCGTGAAAACAAACATTACTAACATCAGCAACCAAATATGTCACTGCTTGAAGGTGACATCTACTATGCCTGAAGCTGTTACCACAACTTTTGCTACTTTGTATCATTTTCTGTTACTTGAACAGTAAATTTTCAACTGATCCAAGAATGGTTGATTTGATTTGATTTGAAAAAGAACTGAAAACGGAACAAATATTTTTGACTAGTATAAAATATACTTGTAGTTTCTCCCTCGTTATCTACCCTCGTGGTAGCCATGGGTAAGAAACCCCAGTCTATTTGCAAATTGTATCGATCGATCATACCTCTTAATCAACCTGTGTTGAACTACCTGTTCTCTGTAAAGACGCAAGTTTTCTATTAACGGCTACAATTCTATTTTCCTTGCATATACTAACGTTTGGAGCAGAATAGATGACTTTATATACATAAATGCACTAACGTCTATCTTTAAATCTACAACAACAAGGCTATAAATATCAGCAACTTATGAAGTTACTCGTTTCCCATATACTTTAGAAGTCACTCAGACGAGTTGGAGAAGTTTGGAAAAATGTCGAAGGAACTTCCCATCTTCGGTTTGAATTGAAGTCCTTGTCAAACATACTTTATTGAATAATATTGATGTTTCTGATAACTGTGTGATTGTGTTAATGAATTTCTTTCACTTTGACTGTTCTATTTGTTGCGCGCGCACTCTTTTATTTTTTTTCGTTCGTGCTTAAACCATTGTATTGTATTCTGGCGTCAGAAGCAAACTTCAATTTGTTAAACGGTTACAGTTCTATTTTCCTTGCCTATACTAACGTTTGTTCAGTAACTGAGCTCATATAATGGTTTGCTCCTTCTAGGACTTAATGAAACCGAACCCAATTCTAGAACTGCACACGAGTTAGTTATCCCGATCAGTCTTAATCCTTGGTTAACTCGATTGGTTTAACTAAGAGTTAACGCAGGATTAGTAACAGTCGGGCTTTAAACAACCAGGCCCAGATGATCAGTTGCTGGTTAGTCTTTTATTTCAGCGACATCGAAGTGGCCCGTACTGTCTTGACAAAAAACGTAAAGCAAAATTGCTATATTACATTCATACTTACATTCATTAACAAAAGTTAACACTTTCACACCAGCCAATGAAAACGAGTTCTTGTAGCTGTAGCGGAAATGGAACCCTCCTTGTTGGCCTGCCTTGCCACGCTCTTTGGTAACCTCAAAAATGAAAGCGACAAAATCTTCAGTTGTGGTTGGTTTACCTTGATAGCAGATATTTTCCTGGCACGCGAAAAATGGAAAAGAAAAACCTCTGAAACAATCGTGTCAAAATCGTGATGAGCATGTGCCGAAGGATGATGTAATACTAGTTTTAGAATGAGGAACAAGGCCGGAGAACAATCTCTTCCCTGAATAAGATCAGATTGAAAAATGGCTGCAAAAAGAAGTGCAGATAAATAGTCGTTTGAAAAAGCACAGCAGTCATGCGGGTGTTTACATTCATCCGCCATTTTGATAGGGAAGGCCCCAAGGGATCCTGAATGACTTATCGCGTATGCTTAACAGGATTTTGACACAATTTCAGAGAGGTTTATTTTCTCTCTATTTTTTGCGTACTTCAAAAACTCTGTTATCAGGGTATGGAAGGTTCCGGCCGTGCCAAAAAAATAAATGAACGCAAAATACAAATATGAACATAACTTTGATAAACTACATTTAAAACTTTTGCCTCGTTTATCACCAAAACTTTCCGACGACCTATAACCTCTCTAACACTTGAAATGTTTGAAAATAAAAAAAACTAGGGTAAATAAGAACTAATAATAGCAACCATAACAATAATAACATACATGAAAAAATTACTCGATTCTGATTGGCTGAGAGCAGTGCAGTTAAAGAGTAACACCAGTGCAAAAAGCGTATTACCAGCGCAAAAAGCGTAATACCAGTGCAAATTACAAGACTGATCTTCAGTCCTCACCTGTGAGAGATTGGAATATCATAAAAATTTTCATAAACTTCCCATAACATTCGAAAA
The DNA here is from genome assembly GCA_027574985.1 of Umimayanthus nakama. Classification (NCBI taxonomy): domain Eukaryota; kingdom Metazoa; phylum Cnidaria; class Anthozoa; order Zoantharia; family Parazoanthidae; genus Umimayanthus; species Umimayanthus nakama. The sequence continues at coordinate 4,813 of JAOBRG010376356.1, forward strand.
TTTTCCGAGGGTTTCCGAAGTTTTCCAAGCATTTCCGAACACTTCCGAAGATTTCCGAAAATTTTCGAAAATTTTCAAAAAGTGTCGAAAGATCATTTTAAGAACTTTCCGACATTTTTAGATTTTTTACGAAAAAATCCGAAGATTTCCGAAGATTTCAAAAAATGCTGCAATGTTGTTTTTAGCACTTAGCAACATTTCCCGATTTTTTCCGAAGATTTCCGAACACTTCCGAACATTTCCGACAACTACCGAAGATTTAAAAAAAAATAACAAATGCTGGAATGTTGTTTTTAGCATTTTGCGACAATTTCCGGTTTTCCCGAAGATTTCCGAAGACTTCCGAAGATTTCCGAAGATTTTCAATTTTTTTTTTAAATTTCGGAAAGTTGTCAGAACGTGGTTTTTTCACTCTCCGGTGCTTTTTCCTAAGTTTTCCAAAGAATTTCCAAACACTCAACAAAGGAGACTCGAACCATTACTTCCGGTTAATGATCGTTCACTACATTTTTTCATGTATGTTATTAACAAGTAATCATACGACTTTTTTCGTTCAATTTGAAATTAATTTGCGCTCGTGATTTTTTCAAAAAGCTCGTGGGCTTGCTCGAAAATTTGCCGCACAAAAGGGCCCGTGATCTTAACAGAGGCCTCATACCCTTGTGATGCAGTTCTAACTGGACTGACTAGCCCAAGCCTGTCTAAGCGAACTGGGAGGTTCCTCATGGGTGCTAAGATGTTCGGTTAATACTAATAATTGTAGTAGTAACAAAAACAACAGTAGCAGTAATAGTAATAGCAACAATCATCATAACAAAAATATTAGTATTGAGTAACAATAAAGATACATTTTAATTTGTTCATTTCATCTCACAAAGGCATGGCTGTGAATACTGATAGGCATTCTGTTGTGTCTTTACTATACAAACACCAAAACCATTTGTGTGTAACCACTGAACGATTCTAAATGGCAAACACTTTATTCATTGAAGACCATTGAGGGTATCATATACAACTTTCAACTATTTTTTTCTACTAGAGTGCTTCTCAACCTTTTCTAATAGCCAACGGCCGACAAAATAAGCAAAGGGTTGATACTCACCACAATTTTGTCATTAAAGACAAACACAATTCGTGGATGCTGCTTCTCTTTCTTGTTTGGATCTCGCACTTCGAACAACGGAGTGAGTTGCCTTAACTGCCGATGTAGCACAGCCAAAGTCTTGAAAAGAAATGTTACAATGACTTTTCAATTTGTTCTTAAACGCACAAAAAATAGCAGATTCGATTAAAAGGTCGGAGGTGTTCTTACATGTATTACATGTACTTTGAAAGTACTTATCTAAATCACTTACTATAGTTACTTTGTTGGTCACTAGTTTGCTTTCACGACATAGCATGATGCCAAACACATAAATGACTCTAACCCCTGCTCACAGAGTGCCGAATTGCTTAAGCATGAAGACAACTAAAAACTAGTGCTAACCAAGTTGACGCCTGAGCTAAGTGAAGTATGAACATGAAAGTTCCTTAAGTGTTAATCGATATACATCTAGACTGGAAAAGACATTAAGATTACCGGTTTGTTACATCTTAGGTATATTAACACACAAGTAATTTTGTCTTATTCCTTTCTTTGATCTTTATTGGCTTTAATTGTACAACTTAAAGGTTATAAATACGCCGAATATGATAAAAAGAACAGCGGGGCAGGTCTACAACAGGCATACACCAAGCCTGGGAGACTGGCGAAAGAAAAAAAGGCAACTGAGATTGTTAGTGTGTGCATGTTAAATAAGATTTAATATCATGCAATAAAATATATGATCTGCAAAATAAACTGTAAAAAAGGTGTATGTGTCAAAACTCGTCAAGACACTCAGTAACAGCATTGGCGGAATTTAGACAAGTTACGAATAGTGTCATTTAAAGCAAATAGATTTCTAAGTTGAGATGTTAATGATAATAATTTACAAATTTATATTGCGCAAATATCAATTGGTAAATTTTGAAATGCGCATTACAATGAGGATAACATTTTACAACATTTAAAACTCTAGTCAATAAAATTAATATGTAACGTGTAACATAAAAGATATGGAAAATTACTAACAGCTATGTTCATAAGCTTGTCTGAATAAAAATGATTTCAAGATCGCTTTAAAATAGTTTACGCTTACAGAATTTCGAATAGCTAATGGAAGACTGTTCCAAACCCTTGGCCCTGTGACGGCAAATGCACGGTCGCCAAATGGGTTGCACCTGGTTCGTGGGACAGCGAGGAGGTGTTGGTCGTCGCTACGCACCCGGAGGCTTTGTTTGCAGCAGCTCAGTTATACAGGATGGGGAGCAACCTTTAAGTGCTTTGTAAACAAGCAGAGCGATCTCAAATCTGATCCGTACTGCAACAGGAAGCCAGTAGAGTTGGAACAACGCTGGAGTGATATGTGAATACCGTGGGAGATGGCAGGTGACGCGCGCTGCAGCATTAAGGACACGCTGTATTCGGTTAAGTTGGTATTGTGACACGCCGAAGAGCAAGGAGACGCAGTAGTCGACGTGCGATGTGACGAATGCATGAACCAGCACTCTGGTAGCGTTTTCAGATAGAAATTTTCTTATTTGCCTAGTCTTGAAAAGTCCGAAAGCGGCCTTTCTACAGACCTTCTCAACAAGTGAATCCATTGACATATTCTTATCAAACCACGCCTCGAGATTGCACACAGATGAGGCTGACACAATGTTAGACGCGCCTACTTGTACAGAGTCAATATTTTTTTTGGCGAGTTGCTGACGTGAACCGATGATCACAAATTTTGACTGGTTTTCGTTTAGCTTTAGCATGTTGTTGCGCATCCAAGCACGGACATCAACAATGCACTCCTCCATGGCTTGAATGGCTTGGTCCTGAGAGACCGATGACATAGGACGGAACGAAAGATAGAGCTGAGTGTCGTCTGCGAACACTTTCACTTTTACCGACGGCAGGTGCTTCTCTACCACATGAAACAACCCACGCACGAACGATTCAGTCCAAGAAAGGGCACAGTCACTAATGCCAAAGTCACTCTCCAGTATGTTAGCCAGGATTGAATGGTCTATAGTATCGATCGCGGCACTGAGGTCTAATAAGACGAGCAAAGCGATTTTCTGCCTGTCCATACTGAGAAGAATGTCATTTCGAACTTTAAGTAAAGCAGTCTCAGTAGAATGATGTTCTCGGTAAGCAGACTGTTTGCTAGGCAGGGGAGCATGTTTAGAACAGTGGTTGAGAACCTGCGGAATCACAGCCTTCTCAGCAGTTTTAGAAATGAAGGGAAGGTTGCTAACCGGGCAAAGTTTCCATGCACGAGTTCAAGGCCTAGCTTCTTAATTAATGGTGTGAAGAGTGCAGTCTTCCAACTATCTGGAGCACAACCGCTGACCAGAGAAGAGTTGATCATCTTGGTGATGATAAGTGCGAGAACATCAACACATTTCTTCAGCAACCACGTAGGTATTGGATTGTGCCGGCAACTAGCGTTAGACGATGAGAGAATTAGATTACGTACTTGGGTTTCAGACACAGGCGAGATTTGCGTTAGCTTCGCAATAGGCGATGGGATAGAAACGCTGGGCTGAGGAGTAGAGCAGTTTGCAATATCTTGTTCTAAGGATTAAAGGTGGTTGCCAACGCAGGCTTGTAATGGTCACAGTGTGCTGTTCTGAAGAAGGTCATGTAAGGAGGGATCTAGTAGAAAATGGTAACAAGTTCCAGAGTTTCACTTTGTGGAAAAATACAAGACTTATTAGTTCGTGCCAGTATGAAACTTGCAAGAGGTTCAGTTCTAAAAGCCCTTCATTATAAGGGAGACTAGCACTAAGATACCTTAGAGTGAACTTAGTGGCGCGTCTTTGTATTCCTTCAACTGATTGAAGGTCCTTTGCTGAAAAAGGGTGTTCACACTTCGCTGGCATATCCCAGGAAAGAACAAACTAAGACGTAGGTAGAGCGTTTGTTTAACTGGGAGGTTGAAGCTTATATTGGATGCTCTTGCAGAAAACCAAATATTTTTAGGCCTTTCAACAGATGTGAGACCTGTGCATGCTGATCCCATTTCAATGTTTGGTAAGTGAACACGCCAAGATCTTTCTGTGATGATGTTTCAGCGATTTGGTGAACAGCAATGTTATAATCACTTTGGATGTGCAACTTCTTACGTGTTCCAAATAAAGCTTCTCAGCTAACGGACTAAAAGTGAGCTTAAGCCTCCTCGCTTACACGTACAAATCAAACAAAAACGGAATTAAATGAAAGCACGTCCGTAACAGTGTAGTTAACCTTAAGAATTGAAAGCACGAAGATTAAGTAGATGTATTTTTGTCGGCCGCAATAAACTTGTATTAAAATATGGAGGTCTCTATTTATTATACTGAAACCCTATTGACATGAGCCTTGATGCAACGTGAACAAATGCAGTTGATGAAACTTGTAAAGTTATGGAATTGAGTATCTTATATACATGAAAAAATTAATTGACTCTGATAGGCTAAGATCAGTGCAATTACTTTGCAATTATAAGCAAAAGTGCAGTTCCGTGCAGAAATTTGTAGTTCCGCGCAAATACAACAACAGAAAAACATGCAATCTGAAAGGCCCAGAAACAACACTGTTTAAAACGCACATCAAAGTAAATGGTGTAACCTGACGTGCTGTGCATGGTGTGATGAGAAACTTGATAGTGGCCACAAAGTCCCGACAGCCGCGTACTTGTGAATGCCAATTAAAGCTTTTCATGTTGTTCGAACTCTACAATAAAATGTTTTTTTTCGGTATTTGAATAGCAAGTATTCAAACCTTTTACTCGCCCCAATGGGCTCATTTTGATTCTCTTTAAAACATCGTGCAAATTAAATCCATATTGAATTTGTCAAGGTTCGATTACCCATACAAACACGTTGATTCAATTCAATTGAGACAATTTATTTGATGCCAAAAAGAGCGGGAAAAGCACAAGTCATTACATATGCTAGCAAGTTTATCAAAACAAACTGTAGTAAATAACTTCGCTGGTTTTTGTTTGCAAACTACGTGTAACTGCCACGTTTATTACAAATTATAAAATTAAAAAATAGAGTTCAGTAAGGTAAGTTGACTTTAGAAAGACATTCCTCCCAGTTGTACAGCTTTTCTCCAAACATTCGTATTTCTAAAATGTACTAATGGTTTGATTTTAAAAGTTAAAATAAACACACAAACGTTTTCTACATAGCGTCTTCTTCAGATGTATGAGACAGGAAAACACTGTATGCATCGGTATTTTCCCGCCTCACACACTTGAGGACGACATTGCGTCGAAAACACTTGCGTTTGTTTTAAGTTTTAAAATCAAATCATTTAAATTTCATTGGCGTTTTATTGTGAGTATTCTGATTTCTGTCATTCGAACTTAACTTATATTGATCGAATATACCAATTCACCCCCAAGTTATTTGGCACAAGCTTTTATAAACTTAGTTACATACAGAAAATTCCACCTTGTCGTAGATGACAATCTATGGAACATAGATGCGCACGCAATCTGATTGAATAGTAGAAAATAAAATAGTGCATATAGTGTATGCTCTAAATTCCTAATTCCTTTCTTACCGTCCATGGACACTTTCCAACAATCTTTTTCTCGAGTTTTTCTATGTAGCTAACGTGGTCTCTGCCAGGAATAAACTCTTTCTGCAAACAAGAAAAGAAAAAATGTTCGTCTTACACTAGTTTATTAACCCTTAACTAAATCGGTTTAAAACTAAGATCACCAATCTGGGTTCTTCTTTCTAAAGAAGAGGGGCGCGGGAGCAAACTACTTCAGTTCTAAAGAAAAACTTGTCAAGATTGCCAAACGTTTCGTTTGGTAGATGAAAAACGCGGGTTCTGGGACACAGGGTAATTTCCATAAGAATTTTTAAACCACCTTATTAACAATTCATGGGAGCACTTGTCTTCCCACAGACAAACAAAGAAGTTCCCCGTGTGACTTCAATTCAATATCAAAATCAAAAAGGCTAGATATTTTGATGGTTGAACCTGGATATAATTTGACGACCTTGATGAAAATGCATGAACTGCATACACAACGAAATGAAGCTGGAAACAACAGAGCGCTAGCTTTTATAGGAAGGGGAAACCAATCTTTAGCATAAAGAGTGTTTTCTCGTCAAATCAGTTAATTTAAAAAAAGGTTTTCATAGTAAAAAATCGATACTGGAACAGAAACGAACTGTGAGGTTCAAGCCGCACAAATGAATTCTCACTGTCATATCATTAAAATTGCAAATTATAGAGTGCTGGTTCATCGTAATGTCACCGCCATACAGTAATAACCTTTACGGGTGCATTATCACTCATTATAACTGTACCAAAGTTATTTTCGGCTCCAGTATCGACTACTGACTATGACAACCTTTTATGAAATAGCTATATACGCGGGAGTTGATTAGCGAAGACAGATCAACATAGTGATTCGAAAAATTACTTTTAATTTTTTAAAGCAATAAATTGTGAAATGACGAGGCGAGTAGTAGTAAAAGACCGATTCTGGCTCACAAGCTAATTGCGCTAAAACCACAATTTTCAATTTATCCATTTCCTAAATTGATTTTGAACTTAAAGATCATT
>JAOBRG010376367.1:0-11461 GCA_027574985.1 Umimayanthus nakama
GACGGACGGACGGAAGAAGGAACGATGAAAGGAAGGGAGGAGGAGGGAGGGATGGAGGGAGGAAGGGAGGAGGAAGAGGGAGGGAGTGGGGAGGGAGGGAGGAAGTATGGATGGATGGATGAAAGAAAGGAAGGAGGGGAGAGAGGGAGGGAGGGAGGGAGAGGGAAGGAGGGAGGGAAAGGGAGGAAGTGGGGAAAGAGAGAGGAAGAAAAGATGGATGGATGGATGGAAGGAAGGATGGATGGATGGAGGGGAGAGAGGGAGGGATGGAGGAAGGAAGGGAGGAAGGGATGAAAGGGTTCAAGGGAGGAAGTGGGGTGGGAAGAAGGAAGGAAGGATTGATGGGAGTAAGAGGGAGGGGGAAAGAAGGAAGGAAGAGAGGGAGGGAGGGATGCAGGAAGGAAGGGTGGGAAGGAGAGGGAGGGAGGAAGGAAGGGAGGGAGAGGGAGAGAATGGGAGGGAGTGGAGAAAGAGAGGGGAAGAAAAGATGGATGGATGGATGGAAGGAAGGGATGGAGGAAGGAAGGGATGGAGGAAGGAAGGGAGAGAGGGAGAGAGGGAGGAAGTAGGGAGGGAAGAAGGAAGGAAAGATAGATGGGTGTAAGAAGGAGGGGGAGGAAGGAGGGGAGAAAGGAAAGGAGGGGGGAGGAAGGAAGGAAGGAAGGAAGGAAAGAAAGATGCATACAAGTGAGGAAGGGGTAAAGAAGGGAAAGAAGGAAAGTGGGATGAAGGAAGGAAGGGATGAAGGAAGGAAGGACTGAAGGAAGGAAAAAGAAAGGGATGACAGGAAGGAGGGAGGTGCAGCTTAATTGAAAGGAGGAGGGAGGAAGGAAAGAAAGAAAAAAGGAAGGGATAAAGTTTGTTTCTCAACTGATTGAGGTGAATTTTCTGGCCCTATTGTTTTTGTGAGTAGTCTGGCAGTTTGACTTACGAGGTTGATTACAAATATAAATAAAAGACAATTTGAAGTGGTAGATATGGGACACATTCATACAACACTAGGAATTACAATGGTATGTAGAAGCTTGAAAAAGTTACACATAAGAAAATGAGTAAGTGAAGCTAGTAAATCTATGAGAGGTTAGGTATATGTGAATTGGTGTTTATCAATGTAGAAATTTTTATATTAATAAATGATTTAGAGGGCTGCAGATTGAATTCCGCATTTGGGGATCTTGAAAGTGGAAGGGAAAGATTCCATAATAAATGATAGTGCTAGTTTTGGAAACATGAAAAGAAGACTGGGACACCAGTCTGCTGCTCTAAGTGTGGACAGTCTTGATAGGCTGGTACGAAAAGCGTTAATAAAAGTTGATGAAGTTAGAAACTGACTGTTGAACTGACAGCAGCAGTGCAGGCTGAGAACTGATTTCTTGTAATTTTTTGACTGATAACTAATGAAGTGCATTAATATACTTTACCTTGTTTGCAGAGTCCTGCTCGGCCGTCCGATGAAAGAGAAGCAGTAGACTTTAATACATCGCAGTATACAGTCAATTTATTAAGAAAGATTTGCAATTTTAGTGCATTTATCATATTGTTTCAGTAGTTCGAGAGTTATAACAGTTGGTTGCATGATTGTAGAAGTTCTAGTCAACATGCTTGTATGTAAATATATCTTAATTGAAATTTTTTTTTTCCTTTTTAGTATCAATGTCACATACTCATTTTATGGCATTTTTAGTGTTTAACATTTATACCAAAACATGTTTTTATCATAGTACAAGCTTAAACAAAAAGTGAACATAGAAGGAAAGTAGAGAAAGATTATCTACAGTTGAAAGAGACGTATATCTTGATGACTGCGGTCAAACAGAACAGAGATCGTTTCAAGTAGTTGCGTTGCTTATATATTTTCAGGGTTACCAAGGTCCTTGAAAATTCTGGAAAGTCCTGGGATTGGCAAAAGAAAACTCCAGGCCCTTGAAAGCCCTTGAATTTGGGGTGTGGTTCTTGAAATCCTAAAGAGGGCAAAAAAATTCACTTTTAACAGCAAAAAGTAGTCCAAATAAGCGGTTTGCCATGTCTAGGAATATTACTTCCGAAGCAACAAAGTTTGAAAACAAAAGAAACGAGGATCGACTTTACCTTAGAAGTAAATCTTGTAAAGTTCTTTGCAGAGTTAAAATAAGGAACAATAATGCTTTTTTGTAGTATGTTATTTTTGGTACAGGAGGTCCTTGAATTTGCTTCAAAAGGTTCTGGAAAGTCCTGGAAAAGCCCTTGAATTTCACATCCAGTTAGCAGTGGCAACCCTGTCTTTCTTGTATACTCATTTTGTAAAGTGCTCAAAAGTGGTTCCCGGTTGTTTTAGAAACTTTTCAGAGAAAGTGCTTTGCTTGCTATGGTTTCTAATTGTGTTTTGACATTTAATGGAGTTACAATGATGGCATGAAAATCATTGTAAAGATTTCCAAGTTTGCACGTTTATGGAGAAGTTTCATTACTTTAGCCAAATATTAGCCATTTTTAACTGCCATGTATATCCGCATTCTACAACAGTGAATTGAGCATTCGCTGGCATCTGTGTTGCAACCTATTCACAAGAGGGTGCAAGTATATATTTGTTGTATGGCAGTAAGAGGACTGTAGTGTAGTAATGAACTGGACGTGTTAATTACATGTCCTGGACCATAGTATATGTGTTAAATGATACAAACCGAGTTTTGGTATGCTTTATATTTGCGTTACATAGTGATAAGTGTATTACTGTTTTTATGAAAATCACGTCTAAACAAGTTTACGATGTATGTTTGACAGTAGCGATTCCGGTTCGTGGTAGTATTCATACTCTATCTCAGGATGAGAAAAAGTATCAGGAAACTGCAAGTTTAAAGGGATAGTCGACTGAAAATTACTTGCTCTCAATCTGGATGATTATCTTAATCCGTTTTGGCTACAAATAGTTCTCTGTCCACACTAATACAAAAAAAATATCGTTTTCAAATTGTTCTACTCTGGAAAGCGTTTTTAAAAAGTTCCGTTTTCATGGATCTTTTTATGCAGATACAGGCGTATTAGTGTGGACGGAAGGCGTATCCGTAACAATAGTTTCAAATTTATCCAGTATAGTGTGGATTGGGCCTTAAAGTATACTTCCAGTGTGACCTCTAATTTTAGAGCAAGCGTCAGCACCTGGCGCGCCTTTAAAAGCTCAAACGGGCCGACGTCTGCTTCAGGCAAGGTTGGTACCACGCTTGGAGCATGCTACGCAAACAAATAGTGACAGATCTGTCAATCAGGTAAAATTAACGAGACAATGAATTCTCGTGGTGAACCAAAATATACCGGCTGGTTATTAAGGTTGGTCATCTTAGACCTCGTCCACATTACACCGTTTTCAAACGAAAACGATACTGTTTTGTTCCGGATACGGCCACAGTTAACAATATTCTCAATTTCAATTAAGATTGTATCTACGATATTTGAACGATGCCCTCTTAGACAAAAATTGGCTTTAAAAAAAACTCTACCTAAGAGCATTAAGGAAAGTCTCTTCCTATCTTTAAAGAAATATTGTGCATCTACGAGTGACAACAGTTTGTCGCATTGTAGAAATTCTGGACAGCATGCGCATTTGTCATACATCTTATTTGAATTTTTTAAATTTCACTTTGTGTTTTTAACGTGAAATATTTGTTTAATGACATTCTTACCATTTAATATTTACAACAAGTGTTTTTTCATAATACAAGTTTAAACTTAAACAAAATAAGGAAAATAGAAAGGAATTAGAAAGATTATCTACAGTTGAAAAGAGACATATCGTGATGTCTGTTCGAAGAACAGAATAGAGATCGTTTCAAGCAGTTTTTTTTGTAAGAGCCCTTAAAGTGGTTCCCGGTTATTTTAGAAACTTTTCAGAGAAGTACATCGCTTGTAGTCGTTTCTAATAGTATTTGGTCACTAGGTGGAGTTAGGATTATGATCTGTAAATCTTGGTAAAGAGTTCAAATATGCAAGAAACATGAAACTCATTTCTTGGAAACGTTTTAACACTTTAGCAGTATTTCAGCCATGTTAAACAACTTTGTCAGTATAACTACCTTCTTGATCAGTGTGTCGAGCAATCAACGGCTGCTGTGTCAGAACCCACGCACATATAAGGTTGCAAGTATAGATGAGATATCTGGCAGTAAGACAAACGACCTGTAGTAATAGACCCTTTGGAATTTTTGTACGTATACATCAAGTATAACCAAGGTTACGATGTATCTTTGACACTGATGTTTCGGCTCTACTGAGCTGAGTAGTTGTAGTTCCAGATTTTGTAGTATTCATACTCGATTTAGGAGGAGAAAAAGCATCAGACAATAAACCAATTTAAAGGGATCCTCGACTGAAATTTGTTTGCTCTTAAATTTAGATTTATTTGTGATTGCTTTAGTCCATATTGGCAGTTAAAGTTCGACAAATCTGTAAAGAAGATTTAAATATTATATCCGGTAAAACGTTAATGAGAGTTTATCACAGTTGAGAGACCAGATTTGGATTAGAATTTTCTTTTACTCTCGTAAAGTTGAACGAGGACTAGAGTCCATGCGGCAAGTTGACAATTGAGGCCCGGATCAAACGTCGAACTTCACATGTGCCGACAAAATTCAGTGAAGTAAGTACATGTGAAGTTCGACATTTGACTCGATTTAGTTCGACTGTTTGTACTTGTTAGGATCGACTTCAGTCGAACTGTCGACTCGATCTGTCGCGAATTACCGACGGCTTAGGATCGACTCTGGGTGAAACATCGAACTTCACATGCGTCGAACTAAATTGATAAATTAGTAATACTTGCAATAATGTATGAGAGAATGCACGAAAACATTTTAGGGAGCGGAAAAACTTGCTGAAATCTACGGAGCTCGTTAAGGGCCCATCGCTGTTTAAAATCTTTTCTTGCTTCGAATCTGGCTTTTTTGTCACTTACAAACGTAACTGGCTTTTTTTGCCACTTTCGAACTTATCTGGCATTTTTTGCCACTTAATAACGTATCTGGCATTTTTTGCCACTTGATAACGTATCTCGCATTTTATGCCACTTACGAACGTATCTGGCTTTTTTTACCACTTACAAACGCATCTGGCACTTTTTGCCATTTACGAACGTATCTGGCATTTTTTTACGGAAGTAGAAAACTGTCATATGTTGTCGCTTCCGTGTTGTCGCTTCAACGTTGTCGCTTCTTCTTGTCGCTTCCACGTTGTCGCTGTCATGTTGTCAGTTGTCGCTGTTATCAAGGGGGGTTACACTGTAGCGCTCAACAAAAATTCTGACTGCAGTTCTGTTGATTTATATTGTGCGCTCCCCCTCTTGCCATTTCCACGTTGTCGCTTCCATGTTGTCGCTTCCACAAAGTCGTTTCCACGTTGTCGCTATCCGTATCGGGATCTTTCGGGATTTCAACCAATATGGCGGGCATGTCTAACTTGAAAGTTTTTGGGTTTTTCAAATCTCTTTTTCTTTGAAGTGTTGCGTAGTTCCTTGATTTTTTTGCAGCATTATAGCCGGTATTTAAAAGTGTAATTCTATGGCACAGCAGTTCAGCTGCTTGCCCTTGTATCAGTTTAAAACTATAGCGATTTTCGATGTTAGTATCGGACAGATAAATTTAAACAGCTCAAGACAGGCCGGAAAAATTATTGACATTATAAAAAATCTTGAAAATTAGTTTATAGATGGCGATTCGTGGTTTTATTTGGACAATTATGGACAATTATTTAGTTTAAAAAAGATAAAAAAATTTGGCTTAAGAACTGGCTGAGCGACAAAATGTTGTCTCAGCAGATAGACAGAAAGTGTACGTATGGACAGCCTACTCAAATATACATTTACAAAAGAATGCAATGAACAAAGAATTTGATAAATAAACTTTAAAACGTTTTGTTGCTTGTCTCTACTGGCTGCTAGACACTGTTTGGCAAGCTTTTCATCAAATTGAATGTTTCCTCGGCGGTCCGCTTATGTTCGTTCGCCCCGCGTGTGCAGTAGTGGCTAAAGCGTGGTTCACACTAGCGACGGAGACGAAAGCGGAGACGGAAAAAAATGGAAGCACGAAGTTCCATATAAACTCTGTAAAACGGAGACGGAGCAGAAGAAAAGGAACCCCTCCGTTCTCTTCTGTTCCGTTTCCGTTTTACAGGGTTTGTATGGAACTTTGTGCTTCCGTCTCTGCTTCCGTAACCGTCGCTAGTGTGAACCAAGCTATGTTCCATACCCATGTAAAAACTGAAAGCTTTAACTGAGTCCCCTTTCACTTCTAATATGCTGCCTATAAGTACGCTTTTTGCGCATCAATCAAGACTGCGAGTGGGTCAATGTTTTGTCGCTCGGTTCTGTCAACAAAAAACTATAATTTTTCTCTTTTACCTGTATTAAACCAAATAATTATCCGGTAAAGTTGTAAAACCACAACCCGCCAGCTATAAACCAATGTTTTAAAACTTTCATAACATCAATAAAGGTTATCCGATCTATTTCGAGCTGTTTGAATTTATTTGCTGGATACTATTAAACCTCAGTCGAAAATCGCTAATTGGCCTATACGGCTTTAATTCAGTATAATAAATACCGATACAAATTCAAAGGTAAGCAATTGAGATACTGAATTGGAATTGCACTCTTAAATTCCGGCTATAGTGCTGCAGAGAAATCCAGGAACTAAATAACGGCCTAACAAGAGGAGATACAAAAAATAAAACAATTCAAGTAAAATATGTCCGCCATGTTAGTTGGAACCCCGGAAAATCCTTGATATCGACAACTTGGAAGCGACGTGGTAGCGACAACGTGCAAATGGTAGGAGGGGGAGCGCACAATATAAATCAACAGAACTGCAGTCAGAATTTTTGTTGAAAATTTCGGTATAACCCCCCTGGATAACAGCGACAATGAAGAAGCGATAACGTGGAAGCGACAACGTGTGACACCTTTCGGCTTCCGTTTAAAATGCGAGATACGCTCGTAAGTGGCAAAAAATGCAGAGTTTACTGCGCGCTCACATCTCTCTTCCCAGTCCTCCAATACATTCAGTTCTCTCACTTGCCTTCCATCCCTCCTTGAAAAACCCCAGGGAACCTCTGCGGAGGAGAGAGCTCTTAAGTGGCAAAAAGTGGCAGATACGTTGGTAAGTGGCAAATTAAAAAATGCCAGAAACGTTCATAAGTGGCAAAAAATGCCAGATACGTTCGTAAGTGGCAAAAAATTCCAGAAAGGTTCGTAAGTGGCAAAAAATGCCAGATACGTTCGTAAGTGGCCAAAAATGCCAGATACGTCCATACTTGGCCAAAAATGCCAGATACGTTCGTAAGTGGCAAACAATGCCAGACACGAAGCCAAAAAAGTTAAAAAGCGGTGGCCCTTTGCGGGTACCGCAGAAATCGGAATGGCTGGCTTCCGAGAAAAAGTTAATGGCGAGTTCTCCGATAACAAAGATTGCTGCATGTCATATGTTAAGGGAACAAAGTACTACTGCATTACTTGCGACCAGCCAATTGTTATTTTGTGCTCAAAGTTCAGGGAATGAAGAATCGATTCAGGGGGGGCCTGGAGCTAGTCACACATTCCCTATTGAAAAGTAAACGTTAGGCAGGGGCTAGGTCTTGGTCCTCTTGCGCGTCAAAACTCGGGTTGGAGAGTCGATGTTAGGAAGTAGAAAACCGACCCAGGTATGCTCCAACTAACACAAAATTATCTCGGTGTTAAAAGAATGCACTCAAGGCTGGCTAGTTGTCAACAGGTATACCCATTAAACCAATCACACATTCGGAGTAGTCAATTTTTGTCGGGAAATTGCCAAAATTTCAATGGAGCCAAACCTGTCTGACTTCACTGCGCATCACTGCTAGCCGATATTTTGCGCCCTTTTTATGGATTTCATGGGGGCGGGGGGTACTTGGGTCAAGTTTTGCTTGGTATGTACCGCTGGCAAGTGTTTCATGCAAGTGTTGCCAACCATTTGTAAGAGCTCATAAAAGTCGCTTTTAGTTAGCTAATGGTTTAATTGTCTCATTTCTGTAGTTACTCATTTTTAACCACTAGATTTTCAACCTTCTTCAACAGTTGCGAAAAAACGAAAATCAAAATATTTGTCAGTTTGTGGATTAACAAGTCTTCCCTGATTGTGACATTAAATGTCGTTCAGTCTTCTTGATTTCACACTGCTGACCGCCATAAAGATCTGTTTAAGTATTAGAGCGGCAATCTTGGATTTTGAATACCAAAGGAACAAAATTGTCTTAATTAATTCAACTTAAACTACGGCTTACAGTTTAAGAAACTTGAGATGGATTTAATTTTGAATATATTATTTAAATGAAATCATACGTCAAAGAACATGGTTACCAAGACAACAGACTGCGTTCTCTTGGTATAAACATACAGACAAATTGTCCATCAATAAACTTAAGATACAAGTCGGACAGTTTTTCGTTCATAGCTTTTCGATCCCGCTGAGACGTAAAAATCAAGTTGTTTTAAGTAGTAAACCCCTCCCCCAACCCGTCGTCATTTTCTGCTCCAGCCAACACAAGAGGAATCCTACAGCCGTTAGACACCGATGTGGACAGCGCTGTGACAGCGAAAACGAGCACAGCGCTGTGACAGCGATTGTGTGGATAGTAATGTTACAGCGCTGACAGTGACAGCGCTGGGGCATCAGTGGTTATGACAACGATGTGGCAGCGATGTTTACATTAGTGTGACAGCGAAAGCAACTGACACTGCTGTGACAGCGGTGACAACTGAGAATGCTTTGTGAGCGGTGACAGCTGTTTGCAGTAGTGTAAAAGCGATTGCAGCTGACAGTGCTGTGACAGCGGTGAAAACTTACAGCGCTGTCACAGCGTAGGCAGCCGACACCGCTGTGACAAAGATGTGTACACTAGTGTCACAGCGCTGTCAGTGCCACCGCTGTCACACTAGTGTGCACGGTAGCGTTACAGCGTTGTCATTGTCACCGTTGTCAGTTTACATCGACGACACACTAATGTTGCTGCCATCGCTGTCACAGTACTGTCACTACCATTAATGTTACACTAGTTGCATATTGTCACCGCTGTGACATTGGTGTGGACAGCAGTGTGACACTAGTGTAAAACTCAAACGATGTGCCACCGATGTGGGATTCCTCCTGTGTAGGTAGCAGGGTGGATATATGGTCTCATTTTCAAGACTTTTACGTTGAGAGTACCCCAGGTCGGGGGGGAGGAGGGGGGAACTCTCAACTCTTTGGAGAGGGAATGCTCATCGCATTTCTTCAGGGTAAACATGCAATGATTTGGTACCGCTAAGGCTGCCGGAGGCTTTCTCAGCATCGCACTATCAAGGATAAAGTCAGGTCTGGTTGCTATCTTGGGGATGATCTCGCAGAACCTTCGTAGAGAGAAGAGAGGCAAGAGATACAGCGTATTGTTGTCTGCATGTACGCTTTTGGATGGTACCTCTTTGGTTTGAAATCTACCTGGGCCACGCCCATATTTGTACCTCCTGGGAGTTCCATTGAAATATTCCGACGAGCGTCCTCGCCGGGTGAATTTATTTTTTACGCCCATTTCAAGACGCCAGACACTTACAGTAGAACTGCAACACTGCTCAAACTAAGACTCATACTTAAAAAAACTTCAAGAAAAAAATAGAAGTTAAAAATGCCGAAGAAAGGTAGGCTTGACGAGTCTCAAACGTAGGACCTCATAAACGGGAGTTACTATTCACTATCACTACACTAACCCATAATTTCCCTGCCAATATTCACATTTTTTTGTATGTCTATCTAAAGCTCTTACAAAAGTAACCCTGACCCTACCCTTGCCCTAAGTAACCATAGATAACCATAAACAACCATCAATAGCCCTAAGATATTAGTTTACGAATAATAAATGAGCCGGGACAGTCCGCTATTTTGAAGTGGGCGTAAAAAAAAATTCGCCCTCGCCAGGAGAAAATCTAAGCTCCATTCCGGCCATAGAAAAATATATTGAAAGCAAGAAAAATTTGAATTAGGCTGGTTAGGAAATGATGTCGCCGTCTTGAAAAATGGGATCTTTTGTTCAGCGAAATAACTAGTTGATTCAGTGAATATACTCCGTTTGAAGAAATGAGTGTTTGAAAACATCGAAAATATCAAAGAATGTATTGGCTGCAAGCAACCTTTTCGGCAGTCATAAAAATCTCACTAAACTCGTAAGTGGTTATTAAAACACAAAACTCTACCAAGTTAAATGTAATATTTAAAAGCTTAGCTTTTAAGCAGTGAGTACTATTTGTGTCATGCAATATCGAATCACTATGGACTCGCTTGGTTTAAGGCTTGACGATGAATTTATGTAATACAGTCAAATTGTTAACTACGGCGTCATCAGGGCTTGGTTGTACGAGGATTGATAACTTTATCCAGCGGATATACTCCCTATCCAGTGGATAAAACTTGCTCGTTGACCACTCATAATTAAGAACGCGACACTTTTATCCACTGGATAGGGATTTATCCGCTAGATAAAGTTATCTACCCTTCGTACAACCGGGACCAGATGTTTTTCTCTCGGAATAGCAGAAGATATACCAATGTTTCAACTTTTGGTAAATAGTTAAATTCGCCATATAGACTGACGTCATTTTGCCTATTTGCTGGCAAGTGGAGGTTTTAGAGTGATAACGTAACTTATGAGAGAAAAAAACTGCTGTTAATCGGGTTTTGTTGTCTATATCGTGCTTTCCTTGCCGATTAAATCTTGGTTTTCACGCAAGCTGTCGTCCTGCAGTCGGGCCAGGTCTGCCTCGTTTTCAGCCTCATCGGGGTCATGGTGCATCTCGATGAAACCAATGTAGAGAAACGCACCCAGGACCCCCCCGACCAGACACGCCGCACAGGGAACCCACGACCAGTTGCTGCGAATTCTAACGTAGAGAAACCAGACAAAGCGTATTCAATAGTATCAAATCCTTTATACTATTAATGCGTGATTTGTTCGTTCCACTATATCTATATAAAAGGTGGCTTAAACTTCTAAAGAAAACAGCAAGCATCAGAAATATGGGCGCTTTATATTTTACAATGCATTTTTCCCACTG
Source organism: Umimayanthus nakama (assembly GCA_027574985.1). Classification (NCBI taxonomy): domain Eukaryota; kingdom Metazoa; phylum Cnidaria; class Anthozoa; order Zoantharia; family Parazoanthidae; genus Umimayanthus; species Umimayanthus nakama. The sequence goes on from JAOBRG010376367.1 coordinate 11,063, forward strand.
ACCTGCAGACGAAACAAAGGAAGTCAACAAAACAAGGAAGTAAGCGGTGTACTATTTGACTTTTGACGGGGGTGGGGAAGATTTGTTCAGTGCAAGAGTTCCCCTCCCCCCTCCCCCGCTGTAAAAAATGAGCAGTACATGATATATAGAGGGATTAGAGGCTATCTCTTGCTTGAAGATGCTGCTGTAATTTTTTTTTCGAAACCTGTCATCCATCCCAAAAAAATTCTTGTTAATTCTGTTAACCAACTTACATAACTCCCATCGTTCCTTTTGACTTGATAAATATTATTGTCATGTCAACAAACTTTGAGCACGCGCGAATAGGCCTTGGCGGATTGTGCTCCTAAAAGTGGCATATTATGCTACTAGCAGTGCTCGAAATTTTGCCAAATTATG